>PVIA01001103.1:31892-314604 GCA_004024845.1 Tonatia bakeri | reverse complement strand
TTCAGATCTATAACTGTTATTTATTTTGCAAACCAGAAGTCCATTTACTTTAAGTAACAATATGATCATTCACCAAACTGCCAAGACTTCATGATTTCAATTTTTATTTTTAAAAATTTATCACTATTTTTAAAATCCAAGTACATTTCAAAACACTTCTAATAGCAGCAACTAGAGAAAGGATTTTACCATCTTACTTTAGTACTGATAAAGACTGCTGTCAAGAAAGGTCCTGCGGTTTACAGATGGATACCGTGCAATTTTTCTCCTATTATGCTAATCAAAATTGCATCGTGATCCACCCGACAACAGCAAAACAGGTCATTGTACAATTACCCAATATCAGAATTTACAACTTTCAAAAATTAAAAGAAGATGCCCTGGCTGGCGTAGCTCAGTGGATTGAGCACGGGCTGCGAACCAGGCATCGCAGGTTCGATTCCCAGTCAGGGCACATGCCTAGGTTGTGGGCCATGTCCCCCAGCAACTGCACATTGATGTTTCTCTCTCTCTCTCTCTCCCTCTCCCTTCCCTCTCTAAAAAATAAATAAATAAAATCTTTAAAAAAATTTAAAAGAAGACGATAAAATCCTCTTTTCTTCCACAGGCCGGGACAAGTGCAATACTTTATATATAACACAAGTAATGCAACAAATCCCCACCCATGGATGAATGGGTGAGTGCTGGAGATACAGGTGAAGAATCACAAAGCCGTAGATAGCACACATTATCACAATCAGTTTTGCATGGATTTGCACAGCCATATATACATATATACGCTGAAATGCAAACCTGCAAAACTAATTGTAAGTAGCAGTGTCTTTGAATATTCTCTCCATCAACAAGAGATTTATTATCCAAGAGTACTGGAAGTGCCCACACTGCAGTAGAGTAATGGCAAAACTACCTGCACTATGAGCACTTTGGTACTACTAGGATTTTATCCTTGGGTAAACAACTGCACACTGCACACAGTCCCCAACATTTGCTCCCAACAGTGAAAACACACGAAAAAACAAACCTCTGAAACGTCCTATTCAAATGATTACTCAAGGCATACTTTTTAATGCAGTATATTAGGCAACCTGTGCCAGAAGGGGCATTTAGGGCAGTAGATTCTAAGCTGCTTCACTAACTGCACTAGATGCACCTTAACACAAGAGACACATTATGAAGAACAGCTCAAAAGCATCAACAACTTAATTATGCATAAACTACAGTTCTCAGTAGCCATTGATTAAATCACCATGGTAATGTAAGAAGTGCTTGCATTGCAGTAGATCTCAAAAAGCTACCTGCACTGTAAGCACTTTTACATGGCCAAGGCCTATTCTTGTAGTGAAATTGTCTTCCACGAGCTCTTCTTTTCCATCCTCATAGATCTATTCAGACTCACCTAGTTAAAAACAAAACAAAAATTAGACACAGGATAATTAAACTACTAGTTAATATTCCTGAAATATGCTTTCCTTTGGCTTAGAGAGTCCAACCCTGGTTTTGTAGTATCAGCCGAATCCTGATATTGATAATATGCATTACTTACACAGAGTTGAAAACAAATAACACTGACAATTTCAAAAGTCCAATTCTTAAGTATAAGTGGATTTTGGACTTCTCTCCATTTAAGAAAACTTGGTATCTGCATCCCAGTAAATTCACAGGCCCATTACATCTATCCTGATTTCATAAGAGGAAGATGGCTGTAAAAATCAGGGTATTCTCTTCTTGAGGTAGGACTCTATTAAAAGTGACTATTAGATTAAATGAGTTAGATTAAATGAATGTTCCCTGCCCCCACCCCATTAATAGAAAATGAGAAATTTTAGAGCTGGCTTAAGAAACAGCCTTCTGCACTCTTCACATAACACACAGATGGCCTAGAGATGTCACATTTTGATCTATTTCAAAGGGCTCTTGTTCTGTTTAAACATTTATGGACCCATTTTCTCCATTAAACCCCAAGAAGGCAGATTAGCTCTTCTTTCCTTCATGTCATTATCATTGTCCGTAAGAAAACCTTCTCCCATTTCCAAGTGCTTATTTTACCTAAGAGCATGCAGCAAGGAAGTTAGCCCCTACTAGAAGGGGCTCACAAGGTTCCCTACCTCCTCCATGATGGGTTAAATCATGTCAAAAAAATCAGAGACACAGAATTTGTAATGCATTTAACTAGTGAGGGAATCTGAAATGGAATAATGGAAGCTCATCACACAATTTTAGTCTTTAAAAGAAAACTCTTTAAATTGATTCATTAAAATTACACTTAAATCTAAAATCGATTTCCTATAGAAGACTAAAGCTAATACAGTAAGAGTAGTACTTTTCTTCCTAAGTTGAGTCTCTACACCTTTAAGGATTTTTTTTCTCCATTAAAAAAATACTCCAAACTGGACTCAACTTGGCAAAACAGCCTCACACAGGTCTGAGTGTGCCTTCTCCAGTTACTTTAATTATCTGTTCATCTGGTGTACATCACGTTGGGCAGCCACTCTTCAACCTTTTGAAATTGTAAACAGAGAACAAACAAAACCCCCTCCCTATGGGCTTTGGTGATTCCTTTTGGCCTCTTCCCACAGCTCTCACACCCTTACCTACAGCTCCCGTTGAAGCAGGAGCCACCAGCGCCCAGGGTGTGCTCCAGCTGCTCACACCACGCGCTCTGGTCCTCGTGCTGCAGCCTCTGCCGTGGAGATTAAAGAGAAAGAAACAAAGCATCATGGGAAACGGAGTTCTCCATTCAAAGCACCAAAAAAAAAAAAAAAACCCGCGCCAAGCCCACGCCTCCCTCCCCCTCCATTCCGGGGTTGGTGGGAGAGGAGCCAAGGGGGAGGGGAGTTCGTTTTTTCCCTTCCACGTGCACCCCCCCCCCACATACACACACACACAAGTTCTCCAGGAACTTGAAGGTCAGCTGTGGAGAACTGGGGATGCTTTCCCGCGCGCTCCCCACTAGCCATCAACTGCACGTTGGTACTTTGCTTTCCTCAAGTCCTACCTGTTCCCCCGTCCCACCCTGCCAGTCAATTCTCCCCATCACAGCTGCTCCCACGCAGGTCCCCCCCTTCTGCCTCGGTAGCCCTCCCGGGCAACCCCGCGTGGGACCTGACTTTGGCCTGCATCCGCCCCTCGCAGGTGGAGCGCTCGGTGATCCAGCACGGGCCACCCCTCTCCGAGTCTCCCTCCCCTTGCACCCGGGGCCTCGCGCCACCGGAGCGCTCTGGTTCCGCGGAGCCGGAGGAAGAAGAGAAGCGAGAAAAAGCGTTCAGGAAATTCGTCGGACCGTGAGAGCATCCCTCACCAGAAGCACTCCTGTCCAGGACCTCGCGGGACCACTAGCCTTCTGCTACCACTTTCAGAGCGCACCGTCCCCTCGGTCCTCCGTCCGAAGCTATATCCCTGGGAAAAGCCCGCCCCTCTGCCTTTAATAGCCCAGGGGAAAAAAGCCCGCCCCCGCCCACCCGGCCCGCACAGGAATTAGGAAACGGAACCCCTACTCTGCCAAAGCGAAAATCCCACCGAGTCCCAGTTACCCACGGACGAGTGCAGGCGGCATTTTCCCCTTTCCCCCAAGCTCGGGTCCTTAATTAAAGGCGCGCCTGGGACGCCTGTCCGGGCGGCGTCGGTGCTGGAGCCGGTGCCACTGGCGCCGAGCCCAGGATGGTGCACTCGCCACCATCTCCTCCGGTCCGGCTCCTGCGACGTTCACTCCCTCCCCTCGCAGAGACAGACTACTGGGCCCGCTGAGCCGTGGGACCCGGGTGTCTTCCACTCAGCGCACGCATGCGCGCCACCGCGCCGCTAGATTGAAAGTGTTCTTAAGGCCGGAGGAGGAAAGAAATACACAGCACATTCACTCTAGGCACATGTGAAAGTTTTAACTTCTGGCACCTTGTGCTACTGTTAGGAGGGTTTCGCTTTTGCCAGGCACCACCCTCCCATCAGGGATTCTTGGCAGGCATTGCTAACGATAGCTACCAGAGTACATGCACAAATGCAAGGAAGGTACGGTGAAATTATCTTGCTTTCTCTTCTCATTCCACAGTTAATGACCGCCAATTGAGGGCAGACTGCTGCTTAAAGGCCAAAGCCCAACTACCCTCTATGTCAAAAATAAAGTGATGTCTTAGTTTAAGAAGCACAATACAAATGGAATTAAGCATCTCAGACGTTGAACACTTTGCGAAATGCGACCATCAGATTGCCCATGACGGATACCCAAGTGGGAGTTGAGGCAGTGTGTAGTGCTCAGACAAGTTACACATCATAGAGGGCAGTGAGAACGCAGGGTGCGGTGCAGGAAAAAGCTGTAAGGCCAGCGTGGGGCGGGGGCGGGGGCGGGTATGGAGAGAGGTGTCGGAGGATGCAAAATGAAGCCTCATCCCTCCGTCTTCTCCACTTTTGCGACCGCAGGAGATAATAAGTAGCAGCCCAAAGCCACAGAAGTAGACAAGGGCGCCATGTGATTCTCAACCTGGTGCACAGTAGTAGCTGAGGCAAGCAAATCACAAAAGACTGGCTTCTTGAGCCCCTGGCCCATGACGGAGTCCAACCTGAAAGGCCAGAGCCCCTCGGGAGTCAGAGGAGGATGCAATGAAAACCACACTCATTTCACCAACGGGAGTCACTCTTACAGGTGGGCTTCCTCCCCTTTACATAAAATGTGTAAACAGACCTTACAGCCCACCCTGGCGCGTCTGCCTGATACTTTCTGGGAACTAGCCCAAAGTTTACTACCCAACCAAATCCCTCCTGTGAAATTGCACCCACTGCAATGCAACTCACGACCTTTAAGGGTAACGACTAGCAGTGGAAAGAGGAGGGGAGGGAAGAGATCTTAAACCCTACCTTAAGAAACATTTTACTAAAGCAAGATAACAGTACCTTTGAGCTCGAGCAAAAGGGGAGGGGGGTGCGAAAGTGGCGCGAAGATAATATCATGTGATCCGACCCCAGGGCGTCTCCTTCCCCTTTTGCCAAGCTCCTCACATCCGCTCCTCACAAACTATTAGCATAATTAATTGTGTCCTGCAGCTGCAGACCGAGCTCCCCGTCAATGAGTAAACAAATCCTCATCCTCTTCATCATCAGAACAAAAAGACCCATTACCCTGATTTTGGAAAATGTTCCCAAATAAATCTTGTTATCATCAAAAGTTTTAATTTGGCATTCCGACTCTATGTGCGTTGGTTTGAAAGAAAGAAAGAAGAGAATTAGTAAAGAATGAAATCATCCTCTTAAAAGGAAACTAGCAGAAGTACCTCCCCCAAAGTGAGAGGCTTTAAATGAAAATACATTTTTGAGGTAATTCACTAGCTTAAAATTTTCCAAAAGTTTTAAACAGTTCTTCAAACAAGATATCCTCCCAGAGTCTTCCTACTCGGCCCCTCAACTCCCACCCCTCCTCCCACCCCTCCTTCCCTTTAAAGCCAGAACAATACCCGGAATAAGATATTTTGAGATTGCTTTACCAGGATATTTTCTTGTTCTTAATTTTTTTAGAGGGTTACAATCTATAGAATGTCTGGATCAAGTTCCCAGCTGACAAAAATAATTTATTCCATTTCAGTACCTGTCTAGCACAAGGTAAAATTAAGTACAAGATACAGGTTATTTAAAAACCTAGGACATTTTGATACACGAACTAATTTATTTTTGTCTTTTTCTCTTGGAAAAAAAATGTAATCATCAGCCAAAATACCTAGAGAATCAAAAAAAAAAAAGCTAAAGAACAAAGCACTTCACACACACACACACACACACACACACACACCCAGAAAGTCAGAATAACTAACAGCTCAAAGAAAAGCACGTGATCCCTTCATGCTTTAAAACTTGTGGTCATGCTGAGGCTAAAAGCTAAGAGCTTGTGACCCCACAACCCCATCCCCTCCCCCAGACCACAGCCCAGGGCTTAAGGCTCCAGGCTCCCACCAGGCTCCTGCTTGCTCCCAGTATTGTGAGACAAACAATACTTAGGCATTCTGCAAAATAAAGGAGCCACAGCTCCTAGCCCCAGTCCCATCATTTATGCCCAAAGATATTGACCTGTGTGTGTATATGTGTGTATATATGATATATATGTCATAAAGAACACATGCTTACACTGGAGCTGAGTTGTTCTAATAGAATGTATAAGAAGAGGTAACAGGGAAGTGGCCAGAGGAGAGAGAAGAGGGAATTTCAGGGGAAAAGGGGAAGGGTTTGCAGGAACAAAGTTAAAAGACACATGGACAAAAACTAGGGGGAGGGTGGTAATGGGAGGGAAGATGGGAGGGGGATGGGTGGGCTTGATTGGGAGTAAAGGGGAGAAAAATGTACTTAAACAATCATTAAAATAAAAAAAATTTTTTAAAAAAAGAAGAAGAAGAGGTAACGAAAACTGGCCAAAAAGGAGGGACAACTTGTTACCTTCTGAGACTAAAAATTCTAATCACAATTTAAAAGTCTTGCCACTATTTTGAGTTTATAATGAATTAAAAAAAAAACAACAGATATCCTGCAAAGTATTTTTCCTAAAACCAAGATACTCTGAGCTTTAATCTTTCTGAAAAGGGGAGGAGGGGCTTTTCTATACTGACCTTTAGATTTCATTGTGCCGTATAGTATAAAGCAGCAATCTAAAGTAGTTTGGATTTTAGCGCCTTTAAAAATACTAGTAACTGACATTTACTCAGTTGAGAAATCATTTCATTTGATTTAGAAATAATATTAAGTGGCTCTGTTAAACCTAATGATTGGTATCTTATAACAAAAAGGTCCCCATGGAAACCAGAAAGTAATTTAAGAGTATTATGTTCCTCACACAACTAGAATAGAGCTTTTGTTCTATGTGTATTTACCACCTTAAATTTTTGGACTACGCTTGCATTTAAGGTCTTACACTCTAGTTTTGGCTGGCATCAGGAATTCATTGTCCTAGTGCGATATGCATTTTGCTACATTTGTGTGATTCTACCATCACGTGTGACTGTATGTGCGCATGAGGCCTAAAACAAAGCCAGTAGATCAGAACACTCAGTGAACAAAATGGGGTGTGTGCGTGGGGTGGGGATGTTCCAAGGAGAAAGTATTTCAGATGCTATTATGCTATTTAATTCTAGAGCAAAAACCGTGATTTCCTTTGAGTGAGATAAAACTGTTCTTCGCTAACTTTGTTTAAATAAATATTCCTTTATTTACAAACATTTAACATTGTTAAAATGGATCCATCTTGTTTTAATGGTCAGAATATTAAGATAAATCAACATGATTTAAAATATTGGAATTTTTTGGCTTCCAGGCCTTCATTTGCTCATGAAAATTTATGTCAGCAAAACAAAGGAAAAAATTAGAGTTCATGAGTTTCTGCATGTTATTTCTTTTCAACAGCCTATACCAATGTACATCATGAAAATAAAATAAACTAGTACATCTCCAGCTAAACAGTGTCAATGAGAGTGAAATCTCAATTTCAGAAGATTTACCCCTTGATAAGAAGGAGAAAATTCCACTAACTGAATATGCACAGTTAATATAATTTGGTTTTAAAATGTAGGAATTAAAAATGTATTTATATCAGTCTCAAAGGCTTCTATCAAGATCCATGGCAGCAGGAAGTAGATTGACCTTCTGAAATCAGTATAAATTTAAGATACACAATTTATTAGATTTCATTTGTTAGTAAGCTTTACTTTTATAAACTGGTCTTTGCTAACTTTGATTTTTAAAATAGTAAGTGTTTTATTATTTACAATTATTTCTTGTTTTTTATTAATGAGTTAATATTTTAAATGGCAAGAATAAATTACAATAGAATAAGCTTACATCTTTAATAATTCAGATGAAGTATGTTGGTCCTGGCTCTTATAACATGGCACGAATTTTGTTAATACATGTTACTTTAAAATCACTTTGTTCTGTGGATCTTTGCTTCTTTCAGTAGTATGTGAAAATAGTTTCCTTTCACTAACAACTGTATTTTTTACATGTCAAATATTTTAAGTCAAAACACTTATGTAAATATTGAAAATATATAAAATAACTTGCCTTCCATCAGTAGAAAAAATGTTTCTCAAATTAATTCTCCTACCTTGAGAATAGACTCAGTAGACACTAAAGTGATTCACTATTAAGATTAAATAGTGTTAAAGGTATTTTTACACTGTTTGAAACACTTTGATTTTCCTGTTTATGTGACCTTAGAAGTGGAACTTCTGGTATTACAAACCATAAAATTGCTAGCAGACTGTAATACTATAATCAAAGAAAAAGCTATAAAATAGAAATGTTTTACACACATCCCTTTTTTTTCAATCACTTTTCTGATTAAATTTGTCCATCTTTGCACCACTACAGATTTTCTAAGTGAAAAAATAGTCATGGTATGGACCATGATGAAAGATAAAGCTTTATTCTCAAAACACAATCTCTAAAATCTTACCACCATAACATTTTCTTCTAAAGCCAGCAAATCATAGATAATATTTAATTATATAATAATTTTACTCTAGGAAGTTTGTTAATTGAAAATATCATGATTAAGAAGTAAAAACTCTAGATCACAAACATTCATTTAAAGTTAGAAAAATTTAAATTATTTAGTATTCTTTCTGCTACAACTGAAATAAAGTATGATAAGATTCTACTACCTATATAGAAAGAGAGCACAATGGCATTTTGAGGGCTTGTGTCTTTTTTTTTTCTCCTCAAAGGTAACCTTTATCCTCAGCTTGGTAGTCCTTTTAAAGTTAGAGATTCACTTTAACTGTCTCCTGACTCGTGATTGCTGAAGGAAGTAGAACTATTGTCTGGCCTTTTTCATGCTGAGGAGGAAGGCACAGTGAAATGTGTTGAATTATCCAGATGCCTGAAAGGACTGCAATGAAAACATGCAACAACCTAAATAACAGCTAACACTCATTATAAAAGAGAATCTTTCAGCAGATACAGCCTACAGAGGACATCAGCTTTAAAAATGAAAGACATTTTCTTTTCTCAAAACAAATGCAATCTAGCTTACTTTTGAAAATTTTAGAAGGATGTACAAGTCAACAGGGAGACTAATGATTAAAACTCAAACATGGAAAGGCACAGTTTTTTTTTTAATCATATAATGTATACCCCTGCTTAGAGTGCTACATGTATTTTTATTCTTTCAGAGAGGAGTGATCTGTACATATCACCCCACACTGTTTCAAGTCCTAATGAATTGAACTACTTAAAATTTTACTCCCTAAATTTAAAAAACTGATTCACATCACTAACACAAACAGCTCTTTATAGCTGTTAGTGATCCCATTTCTATTGCTGCGACTTATTAAAACATCTTTAAGAATTAAAACAGTTTATGTGCTAGAAGATTAAAGAGGAAAATGTGGAAGTTATGATTCAACATGGGTTGCATATTTGTGAAAATGTTTAGATATCAAATTGATAAACTTGCTGAACTAAATAACATTATTATAGAATGTTTTAAGTAATGAAGAACTCAAGGTTAAAGAAGCAAACATGTTGGTTGTATTACAAAAAAGTCAGTACTACAGCATGTTAAAACTTTTAATGTTTTTTATAATTAATTAACTAGACCAAAGTTCAGTGTTTCCTTGGAGGATATCAAGACTAATAAACAAAACCATTTTAAATATAGAGTCTGAGTCTGCTTGTTGATTTTGGAGAAATGGCAAGACAAATAACCCTAGTGAATATCTAGGGTTAAACTATATTTTTAGAATTTAATACTTGGCTAATCTGTAAATCCTTTCATATTTATTTCATTTTTAATTTTGTTTCAAAATGCACTTAAACAAAGGCATGGAAACCACTAGATCTTCAGAACAATAGCATGTAGCTTCTTTAGAATAAGATATATATATATATATTACCTTGCTAATGGTAACAGCCTTCAGACTCAATTATACTACTTGGGGCTTCCTTTAATTTGATCTAAAATAAAATTTATCTTCTTCTTTTGCATGTTTTAATCATGTTTTTTAAGTTCTCAGAAACTTTCTTCTGACATTATTTATATGTGTCTGGATGTTATACCTTTTATTAGCTACCAGATATATTTATAGTCTTATATTTATTCCTCAGCCCAAATTATTTTTAAATTTTTAATATGTCTAAGGATAATAAACAAACTAGAACTTGAATAAACTTCATCAGTTTGGTTAATCACCTAACAAACACAAGGCCAATTTTTATTTGTTGCATTAGTCCCACTCAACTAATTACCCTTTTCATTAAGCTTCAAAAGGATCTTCCTTAAATACTACTTTATAACATCTTTTAAAATCTGCTGGGGGGAAATCATACACTTACTTGATTTTTACTTTACCAAATTTAAATATGAAAGTTAAGAGAATTTATTTTATATTTTGGTTCCCAAAGTGTCCTATTTATGCTTGTTTTGGGGCTGCAGTTCTTTGGTTTTCTGCAATTTCAACTATTTCATTTACAATTCAAACCCACCATTCTTAAACTAATCTCTATATTTGGTTAATCCCTGAATGCATACTGCTTTTTTCTTAAACTCCTGTAACAAAATTTCCAAGTTTACACAAAAGTCTTGATATTTAAGATCTAAAGCTCTTAGCAAATTAGTTCTAAAATTAATTTTTTGACTTTCAACACTACCACATATTTTCAGTTACAGAAGTTGACCCTAGTATTTGACAGATTAGCACAGTCTGTAAAAAAAAAAATCCCAAATTCCAATTTGCTTTTCATTATGTCTGTCTCCTAGTCAAGTTCTTATGTTTTTTCAGCACTAACGTTATGATGAAATAGTGTACCTAACAGCATTAAACCTTGAAATGGCAGAGCAGGGTATCTTTTAAAAGATAGTTTCAGCCAATATTTTAGGCTGGCAATTTTTTTAGCGGGCCTCTAACCTAATCACTTCATTTCACAGATGAGGAAACTGACCCTCCCCCTAATAACTTGACTAAGATGTCTCCACTAATTGTTACAGAGCCAGAGTAAAGAAAAGCACTGGTTTGGTCAATTTTGAAAGGGAATTTAGATAGTCCTTGATTTATACTCAGTCTTGATTCTCCTGTAATGCTGTTGCAAAGGTTAAATGAGATAATGTGTGAGAAAACAACAGAATGATCAACAATGCATGGCACTGCAGAGTGCTCAATAAATGCCCTTTTACCTCTTATTTCTTTCCTGCTGATGACTTATGACTATTTCACAGAATCCTTGCCAAGATCTTGACTTCTTATCGCCATATGTGGGGCACCAGAGATTCAAGCAAAACGTTGAAAGAGGGTTTGAGGAGAATCATGCTATCAAAAATTTAACATTCCAGTCATCCTCACCCTTGAACCACAATCTGATTATACCATCTGAGAAGACACAAAAACCACCATCCTCCTACTCAAATGTTCCAAGAAACTTGGCACAGGGAAATGAGTGCATGCTTTATTTTTCACCCCTCTACACCCTCACTTCACATTGTGATCTCAAATCATGATACCAAATTGAATGGAACCAAACTTTTGCCACTCTGGGCTTCTCTGGGGGATATTGATTTTAAGCTGTTTATTAAAAAACAAGTCTCAGAAAGAACCTTTGACTCTCCCCACTTTCCTGCCCAAGAGACTCAGACAGAGAAACCTGCACCTAATTTGAATTAAATATGGTAGAAGGCTTCAGGCAGGAGCCTGTTAGCTAGATATTCCCTTTGTCCCCTTGTTTCTGAGTTACCTAGCAAGAATTTTCCTGCCTTGTATATGTTCCCCTCTTTGTCAACTACTTGTAAATAGCCCATTCTCACTTGAAATCTAATATCCTGACCCCCTTTCATCCTTTGTCCAAAAATGTCTTCCATACCCAATGTTGCCTCACTGTCTTTGGAATTTTCATGCCTATGTGAATTTCCCATGTACATATATTAAACTTTGGTTTTTCTCCTGTTACTCTGTCTCTGTTAATTTGATGATTAGCCCAGCCAGAAGAACCTAGAAGGTAGGAGGGAAAGTATTAATATTTTTAGCCTCCACAAAATAATGAACATTTGACCAACAAACTGCTACTTTATGTTCAACTTCATAAGCTGCAATTAAAATTTTTCTCAGATGTTAACTGCTTCTTAGTTTTTCTTCAACTATATAGTTAAAAAGGAAAAACACAACTCACTCTCTGATGCCTTTATATATACTAGCTTGACATTAAAAGAGCTGTTAATATTATATAAACTGTTATACCATCTGTGTTATAATTCTGCCTCATCAGGTTTTATGGAATGACCCCCCCTACCATTTCCTTCATTCCACCAGGCATGTCATCAAAGGAGAATAAATTAAGTATTGTGCCAGGAAATGTGGTCTACTTTCTAAAAGGCATCTATCTCTAGCTCTCAGAAATGCCTTTTGGAATGAGCAATGTGAAAACAGTGTCTCCATTGTTGTATAGGAATGTCATGAATTGGATCCCCACCCCAGCCTTTTATAGAGAAAAAGAATAAAGAGCGTTCATCTGAGTTTAAAATTATCATATTTTATAGCATATGCTAACATGCTAATGAGATGAGGTATTATCACATCTTTGCTGAAGCCATTATGGATAATTGAGCTTTGTCCATCCACCCGCCCAACTAGATTGTAAACTCTGTGATGGTGGAGACTTCAACTTTATAGTTTTATGAGACCCCTGTCAGAGTGTGTTGACACTCCTATTGTCGATCTAGTGACTAGGTTGAATATTTGTATTGAGGGAATATCAGAAATGCCAGTTCTTCCGTACTTTGCAAACTCCATTTCAACACTGTTTACTAGTGACTAAAAACCATGTAGATAAATGAGCAATTCTTTAACTCTGTGTAAAATATGTAACAGAGAGATCAATGTTCCCCTAGTAAATAAAGATAACTCAAGGGAGTTTTTCTGTAAAGATTTAGACAGTTCACAGAGAAGTTCCTTTGGTGATTTGTAATAGAAAGGAGTAGAAGATTAGGGGACGCCAGTTCAAAGTGTTCGAGAGAGGTTTTTGCATCTCAAAGGGGGGGAGGGGTTGGGAATCTAAGAAGACTGAGGCTAGGAATTTGGCCCTTTTCCTTCCTACTGACTGCTCTAAACTCCGTCTCCCAAAACCTTGTGGTGGCGTCAAAAGGGACCTGGAGTGAGAATCAGAAGATCTCAGCTTGAGTCTGCACTCTGTCACTAACTACCTGAATGACATTTAAGCAAATCACTTACCAGATTACCTCTGAAGTCTCTTCCCACTCCATAAATCTTCGCTCTTTATCTCGTTCTTCCTCCCTTTTTGTTCTTCCTTTCCCCCACCCCCACCCCTTCTTCCTGGTCTTCTTTTTAACTGCAATAATAGTAATAATTAATTAGTTACCTCTGAAGAGAGCTGAGATGGTGTGTGAATTAATGAAGACTTTGGTTTTTTATCTCTATTTTTTCTTTATTTCTGTGGGTTTTCTTTTTATTGATTAAATCACAATTGCTCATAAATATAAGATGCTTATTACATTTAAGTATTCAATTTTCTGCCAAAAATGTTTCTTCTTTGTAGATATAAATGTTAACACAAAATATTTGGTCACAAAGATAAATCAGAGATTATGTGGAATTATTCTACACAGACTCACCATGTAGAAAAATACTTCACAAAAGTAAGCATTGGAATCCATGGCTTATGTTGCATTTTGCTTCATCCTTTAAGCTATAAATAAGGGTTTGCATTCATGTATGTCAGCAGAAAGATCCTGTGAACCCGTTTGACTATGATAGTGTCCAAAGTGGATTAATGCTCTCATGACAGGGACACGTGACTGGCAGAGGTTTGGGCAGATGGATGGTCTCCAGTTCTCTGTCCTCCTATTCTCTAAGGACTTTTTCAAGTCACACCTCCTATAGGAAGCCTTCCTGGTTAAGCCGAGCACACCATGATTCCTGCCTTCTATGAACTACTATGGCATTTGAGTACCATTTGGTTTAAATTGTGTACATGAGTATTTAGACAATAATCTAAACACAATATTTATCTGGGCTTTCTGCTTTAGAACTCAATACTTTTAAACAGCAATGTGCATATATTATTTTGTTTATAATTTATCTGAAACCTGCCCTGCCTGGTGTGGCTCAGTAGATTGAGTGCCGGCCTGTGAACCAAAGGGTTGCTGGTTCAATCTCCACTTAGGGCACATGCCTGGGTTGTGGTCCAGGTCCCCAGCAGGGGTTGTGCGAGAGGCAACCACACATTGATGTTTCTCTCCCTCTCTTTCCCCCTCCTTTCCTTCCCCTCTATCTAAAAATAAATAAATAAAATCTCTTTAAAAATAAAATAAAATTTATCTGAAATCTGTAAAATAGATGGTTTAAATTATTCCTATTTCTCTTGGTAGAAAATGGAGCATACAGAGGTTCAGTGAGGAACTCAGATCTCCACATCTCCATCAGTCACCCCTTCTCAGCAGTCCTAAATGCCACAATTCCTCACAATTTCTACCCTTTTATCTGTGTCACTTTCACCAAGTGTGCTCTTCACTACCACCTGGCCCCTAAAAAATGATTTGAGCTGCTATCTCTACTTCATCAGCTCCTTTAAACAAGGGATACCAGTACCTGAAATTTGAAACCTTTGGTGATTCTGTCACTTTATCATTCATCAGCAGAATAGCCTGGGTAGATTTTTCACCAAAACCCAAAACAGAATTAATAACTCAGACCCCTCACCCCCAAAAACACATCAGGCAAAGATGGGTTTAATAATCTATAACACTTATTGAGGGCTTACTATGTGCCAAGTACTGCTGTAATATATAATAGTATAGATATTTAATAGTAAAGTATATAATACTTTATATAAATATTTCACACCATGACCCTGTTAGACAGGTATTAGTGTTGCCCTCTGTTCCAGATGATGAACTGAGGCTCTGAGAGGATACATAATTTGGCACGACGGAGCTTGAGCTTGAAGCGGGGCTGGCCTGTTACTGAGCACCATTTCAGAAATCTTTATTTTCACCACAGAGAAGATAAACAACGCCATGCTGGGAACGTTTGGATTAGTAAATCAGAGTGAAGCCCAGTGCTGGTGACTTCCCTCAGAGCTTCTGAGAGGGAGGGAAAAAGAACTTTGTGAGACAGAGTCACATGGTGATTTAGCCTCTAATGAGAGACTTATTGAGGAAAAAGTTTAAAGATGGATAGTTGCCTCCTTAAACACTGCAGTGTCCAATAGAAATATAAGTTGCACGTGTAATTTTAAATTTTTTGTAGTCAAATTCAAAAAGTAAACAGAAACAGGGAAAATTAATTTTAATACTATATATTATTTAACCCAATGTATCCAAGATATATTCATTTGAATGTGTAAACAATATAAAATCAGTAATGAGATATTTTACCTTTTATTGGTACTAAGTATTTCAAATCTGGTGTGTATGTTATACTTATGGCACATCGCATGGCAGACAAAACACATTTCAAGTGCTCCATAGCACACGTGGCTAGTAGTGACCATATTGGACAGCACAGACTCAGGGGATCTTTGCTGCCTTCAGGCACTGATCTCTCTAACTCTAGCTGTTCTGTCTCCATCTTTCTTATTCATCATCCACAGTGTGGCTGTTAGCTGTTAATATTGCTTTGCCAAGGTTTTCAAGTCATCAAGCCATCTCTGTATCAAAGGGTTCACTCCACATTCATCTCATAATAACAGGTAACATTTATTGAGTATGTATTGTGTGCCAGGCATGCTTCTAAGTACTTTAGCTTTATATATATTAAGTCATAAAATCCTCACAGCAACCCTATTAGCAAATCTTTTTACCATCTCCCCACTTTACAATTGAGGACACTAAAGGTACTTGACTGCCCAAAGTTACCCAACTATTAAGTACAGGAGGCTTGATTCCTGCCCCACAAGTTTAACCACTTCTCCACCCAGCTCCCCCTCCCACCCCACCCCACCCCTTTCTGCCCCATGCTCTAGAACTAGGGCCACAGACAATCAGCCACTAGTCAGTGCTTCATTTCAGTCAGTGACAGAACAACTTGGTCTCAGCTCCTCCTGGGCCCTACAGACCTATGCAAGATTTGGACACAGCTGTTCTTTTCTGTGGTGGTTGCCCATAGTAACTAGTACATGGTATGTATGTAGGGTTTGTGTCTATCTGTGTGGGTCTGTACTACACACACACAAACTATAGAGTTCGTAAAAACCATAGAATTTTAGAGTAACAAGGGCTCTTCAATGTTGTCTCATCAAGAAAGTGCAGCACAGCTTATTAACGAGACTTGCTCAAAGTTCCACAATTGAACTAGAATCTAGATCATCCGACTTCAACAAATTTCTTTTTCTAAATATTTTATTTATTTATTTTTAGAGAGAAAGGAAGAAAGGGAGTAAAAGAGGGAGAGAAACATCAATGTGTGGTTGCCTCCCACGTGTCCCCCGCTTGGAACCCAGCCTGTAACCCAGGCGTGTGCCCTAACTGGGAATCAAACTGAAAACCCTTTGGTTCACAGGCCTGTGCTCAAATCCACTGAGCTACACCAACCAGGGCTTCAAGAAATTTCATAGGCACTAAATACCTATTATTTAGGTATTACAGTGCTTCCTACTTGAAATGTAGGAGATGCAAGCATGTAGCAAGTCTATTCTCACTAATACACACTTTATCAAATGTTTATCTTCCAAAATATCATTTTTCAATTTTGTCAGCATTTACAAAAAGCATTTATGCTTTTTAGAAATTTAAGTTTGGAGAACTCAGAGTTAAAGTGGATTCCTCTTGCCTTACCTTGTTCTTGCCTGTAGTTAAACATTTACATTGTTTTCTAAATGTTTTACCAGGTCAACAGCATATTGAGCTCTTTAAGGATTAAAACACTATTGTATGCCTATTTAAATTCCTGACCACCTTAATTCTGAGCCCTTAATAAATGTGTAATTAACAAAATTGAAATTGTACAATTATCATTAGGAAGAGGTTTGGGCTTAGCCTGTTCATTTTATAGATGTGTGTTTTTAAATGCTGTTAAAATGCACTACTCAGAAGGCATTGTCACCAGCTTGACCTTTAGGATTAGTGCTGGTCACCATTTCAGCCAAAGGGACAGCAGTAACATCTCACAAACATTCTTTCTTTCAGCAACAAACTAGCCATCGCTCTTCCCTTGGATCCTTCTATTTCAAAGTCGAAAGCTTGACCATATTTTAATGTTGAAACGTTTCCCACTTAAGCACACTTGATTTCTTATTTTAGAAAAAAAAAACCCAGGCTTTCATATATTATGTTTCAAAGTGGAGATGGCTGTGAAACCTGAGCCCTGACACACAACCTCAACCTGACTTTTTTAAAGTGCTCAGAAAACTGTTCTAATAAGCATGACAACAGCCTGCTCTTTAATGGTTTTTTTGTCATCCTAATTTATTCTAAATCACTAAAAAATCAAAATAGTTTACATTAAATAAATCCTCGAGTATGTAAGAGGATGCACTCACCCATTGTTTAATAAAGACTGAAAGATGAAGACTGAAAACACAAAGCTAGTTCCAGTGTAGAAGACTGACTCATTAGTGACGGATTCTCAGAAGCTGATGCTTAATAGAATTTTTAAAAGAAAAAAAAATGACACATTCTTGAATTATTGATAAAATCATTAAAAAAACACATTAGGGAGTATGGAAATAAGTTTTATTCTGGCTTTTAACGTTTTCAGACCCTGCCTCAGTGAATAAAATGCTAAGTACAAAAACAGTTGGATTAATATGAGGGTGATTGAGCCAGACTCTTGTTTTATGTTTATTGGTCTTTGATTTTTTTTTTATTTTAATAGCCCATTGTAGAAGCCCTGGGACACACCTTTAGAATACATGAATGTCAATAATAACTAATACAGCCTGCTATGGAAAATACTCTGTTTTGAAAACCACAGGTTAGTTCCTGGAAGTCAGCCTGCCAGAGAAAGGATGTGGTACAGCAGCAAGTTTAAATAGCTTGTACAACAAAGGGAAGACAGATCTGTTGACTTCTGCCTCCTAGAGGGCTGTAATCGGAAAGAACTATACTTGAATATAGCTCATTCAGAAAGCATTGAAGATGAAGACTTCATCACATTTTGAAAAGCTTCACTAATCACTTTTGCAAAATTGGGTGAGAAAGGAACTAATGTAGCAGGATAAGGGTAAGATGGAAATGTATTAACTTTGGGTTCAACAAATCAGCCCCATTCATTCTGGCTGTTATAGAGCAGGCATTAACTTCACTTTTTAAATGAACCCCCAAATCCCATTTCTCATTGTTGGGAATTGAAAGAGTCATTGCAAAACACCTGGCTTAAAATTTCTGTGCAGTTGTAGAGTTTTGTAGCCAAATAAGTTCCACAAAATAAACTCATCGCAGGCGCACAGGAAAAGCAGCTCTTTTGAAAATACCTTGTGATCGGGCCCTAGGTCACGACCTGGGTCTTGAGAAACTTGAGTTAGTAGATGTTAGTTTTTCTTAGCTCTTTGTTTACCCTGGACTTAGACATTTTGTATTATTAAAAACCTGTGGCTTTTAAGGACATTCTATTTATCTTTCCAGGCTTTTTTGATGGAAATGCCTGGATTTTCTTGGAAACAAGGATTTTATTGTGGATTCCTGGTGCCCCTTGGAGAGGCTTATTTTTCTGGACAATAGTTTTCCTTAGTGTCACTACTCTTTTCATCTCCCAATGGTCACAAGCTCCCAAGGTCGAGAAAAGTGCATCCTTTTGTTCTAATGAATCTGAAATTCCATTTTAAAAACTCTGCAAAAGGGGCTCTTGGTTAGTAACTTAAGGCATATTTCCACTGCATGAAGTATCCAGGGGGTTAGCCCTCAAGGCATTTGTACAAAAAGGAAATCCAGCTCAGTTAAAGTCAGAGTATTGTGCAGCAATACAATTGATTATTGCCACTTAAGAGTTTTACATTTTGTTATCTGTACTTTAAAATGCATTGTAAAACACAGGTACGCTTGCTTGCCTTTCTTAAAAGAACAGGACCCAGTAAACTTTGCATAAGGAAGTAAATTAGCTTTGTCTCTGACTATAAGTGGAATTCTCAGGGTGTCAAAAGCTCTGTTACTCCAGACTGCATCTACTGCTCATGATAGCATGAATATTAAAATGCTTTGTGAGTTAATGTTGTTTGGGTGTGTGGTATTTTTGTCAATAAATTGATATTTCAGGGGAAAGTTAAGATGTTTCTTTTGAACAGAAGTGTTTCTCTCTCTCTCTCTTTCTCCTTTCCTTCCCCTATCTCCAAAAATGAATAAATAAAATCTTAAAAAATAAAGTGTTTGAATTCCCTTACTGGACTGTAAAGTCATTGGCATAAAGATCTTGATCTTACTCATCACTGGATTCCTCCACATACTTGTCACAGAGCTGTTGCTATAGACATGGGAAATTATTCCAATTTTCTAAATATACACACAAGATTTCTTTGAGTTTCACCTCCACTGACAAGCCAAAGGCAATGCCATTCACACATGGCTTTACATTAAGTTTTATCAAATATTTTACCCATGTCAATTCTTTCGGCTTATATAGATTATTTGTAATGTTACCACAGTTATAGATATATTTCTCTACCATATTGTACTCATGTGAGCTAATAAAAAAGAAATTGGGCAATAGCAATATGAAGTCTGGTTGTAGTTAAATCTAGATTGCGTTAACACTTGACTAGATAACATTTTTTTTGTGTATTGAATTGACAAAGACTAAAGAGCTTGATAAAACAGTGTTGATATGGGGAAACAGACTTATTTATTTCAGGTGGGAATGTAAATTGGTGCAATTTCTGTGGAAAGCAATTTGATAATTTAGTAATAGCCATCAAAATAAAAAATGGAACAAGAAATTTCACTGAGACGAATGTATTTGACAAATGTCTACCTGTATACCAGATTGCTTATGGTCTCCTGAGGAAAATGCACAGGACCACCTAGGAAATATTCTTGCCTCGTTAAATCTAAATCTGATAAACTCTCCTGATAAAAGCACCGGTTTGCAGGAAATACAAGGAAGAGAGAACTTGTTAAACAACACCATGCAATACAGTCAGCAAAATCCAAAATAGGAGAAACCTTAAGACAAAGGATCCAGTTTTGCCAACAAATAAATTGAAAGGAGAAAAAGAGAGGGGAAGTTTATAAATTAAAAGAGACTTAAGAGGCATGTCAATCAAATGCAATGTGTGGACCTTGTTTGGATTCTGATTTTAACAAATTAGCTGTAAACAATTGTCTGTAGGGGAAATTTGAACATTGACAGCATGTTATTGACATCAAGAAATTATTGTTAATATGTTTAGTTAAATGATAAGAAGTTATTTTTGAAGGAGTTATTATCTTTATAGATATATAATGAAGTATTTCTGGAAGAAATATTTCATAAAATAATAGGGTGGGGGGTAGCTGGACAAGGATAGATGAAACAACTTTGTCCATGAGTTAGCTGATTACCATTAAATGTGGGTGTTCAAGATAGAGATAGTTTTCTCTATTATTGTATATATTTCATATTTTCTCTTTTAAGGGGGAGAGATGTAATGTTTTAGCACAGTATTGTTTGTAACAGTAAAGAAACCGAAGAACAACATATACTAGTTAAATAAAGTGATGTATAGTCACACAATGACATACTACGGTATTGTTAAAAAATAAAGATAGAGAGAAGATAGATAGATCTGCTATGGAACAATAAATTATAGTAAGTAAAAAATAATGTAGGACAATATGAATAATATGCCATTATATAAACAAGAGGGGATAAATATACATATATGTACATGTATTTGTATAGGTTATTTCTAAAAGTATTTTTAAGAAATTGCTAACAGTGGTAGCCCCCGGAGAAGGGTGGGGACCGTTCTAGGAAAATTGAATGAGAGAGAGACATTAACTAGTTTTCTAACTTAAAACAAATACACCTCATTCTTAACATTTTAAAATATGTTCCAAACCAGTAAAGAACTAAACTTTTTGAACTTACTCATGCTCATTGCCAATAGGTGCTAGAAACATTTTTGTTGACTGGTAAAAGTTTGGTGGTTAGAAACATTTTGAAATTATCTGCAAATTGGCACGCATTAATGCTTTCCTTTGTGTCAAAGGAAATGCATGCATTTCTCACTCACAAACAAGAGAAACATTCCCATTTGGAGATTCCCCAGAGGGACCTATATTTATAACTAAACACATGTTTTCAAGGGCTACGAAGCTGCAGAGGAAATTTGACCCTCTAGAGCAGTGGCAGAGATAATCTGAAACAGCAGATAATCCAAACCTCGTAACATTTTGTTTTGAAATGCACGATATTTTTTAAGCAGTCCATTATGTTCTGAATTGTGTTTTGCTGAGGATAATAGACACATTAAAGTGAATTTGTAGTCTCTGAGCACCAACCAGCAGAAGGTGGTGAAAGACATGGGCCTGAAATACACTTTGTGGTCGAGCAGATACTGATAACCTATAAGTAGGTCAGGAGGTGGTGAATGTAGATTTTTATTTCACTTCCCACCACCATTTAGACATTCTGCTTTTTCCTTCATATACCATCCCTTCCAGAATCTTTCTGGGGGCATTCCATCTACTTTTCCTTCTAAACCAAAGTTTAAAATAACAATACTGATTTGTAAGAAGAGAAGAAATCATTAGCATCATTTCTATTTATAAAGCAAAAAGATTATGGTATTTTTCAATTAATATGTTCCACATGGACAACTCTATTATTCCTGCCTAGTGAAAGGTGAGTGCCCTATACACCAGTTCCTACAGGTATACAGTTTAACAAGTAGGGCAGAAGCCTTACATAAACCATGTGGAAAGCTGTAGATCACCGACAAGAAGGCATTGCTTTAAAAGTTTTTATTGTTGTTTTGGGAGTTTTGTTGTTGAGGATGGAACTGGTGGCTAAAGCAAAACCTGCACAAGGTGAAAGAATGAAGCAAAATGCTTTTCTAACCACTGCCAGCCTGATATTCTGCTGGGCACTTCTACACATGGTACCTTGTTTCATCCTCACAAATACCCAGTAAAAGAAGGGAGGACAGGGAGCAGCCGCACGGGGCAGAGAAAGAAATGGTGATACTCGCCAGATTTCTAGCTTTTCAGGCTGGATATTTGTGATGCCTTTAACAGAGATGGGGAACACAGCAGGGGCTACAGATTTGGATGAAAATTAGGAAGAGTTAGTGAGTTCCATTTTCCACAGGATAATTGGTGGGTCAGTAGGTCCTGACAGGTCACGTGGTGCATGATGGGTCATAACCTTTTAGCCAGTGAAAGAAACAAGCCATCCTTTCTATCCCTCTGAAAATCTTAATTCCCACCATATGTTTTACTGCCCATGGCACATTACAGATCATTGGTCAATTTTTTAAGTGCCAGAAAACTGTATTTCCATTGTTCTTGTCTTTGTACGTTTCACACTTATATTAGCAATAGAAAAGTTTTATTTCTTTAAAGTGCAAGTAACATGGAAGTATATTTTATTTACTATGACAGCTGTGTTCCCCTAAAGTGGCATATAAATCCATTCATTTTCAACTCTCTTTAGGGAAGTGCTACTCTAAAGAAATACAATTATCCAGGAAAACATAAGAAAATGTTCACAGTTAACGGATGAATGTTAAAACAGCATTACTCGCCTTCCCATTTTGGAGGAACTGATAGACACTCTCCAAACAATAACAGTTGGGATGTAAATTCCTGCAACCTCTTTAGGGCCAATGTCCACGCATTTAATCACTTTCTACCACTCCAATCCAAGGGGTTTTTTTGTGAATTTCTCCTACAAATATATGCCAACAAGTACAGCAAATGTTGTTTAAGAATACTCATTACAGCCCTGGCTGGTGTGGCTCAGTAGACTGAGTGCCAGCTTGTGAACTAAAAGGTTGCCAGTTTGATTCCCAGTCAGGGCATATGTCTGGGTTGTGAGCCAGGTCCCCAGTGGAGGGCGTATGAGAGGAGAAGATTCATGTATCCCATGCACACTGCTGTTTCTCTCCCTCTCTTTCTCCCTCTTTTCCTCTCTCTCTAAAAGTAAATAAATAAAACCTTTTAAAAAGAATATTCTTTTGCAACATTGAAATAGCAAGCATATAGAAAGATCTTAAACATACATGAATAAGTGACTAGTTTAATAAATAAAGGTGCATCAAACAATGGAATAACATGCAACTATTAAGAAAAAGAGCTATTAGTATTGGACTCTGTTCACACTGATCTCATTGGTGTCCCCTCCCCCTGAAAAAATAAATAAACAAAACTTCTCTCTCTGCTTATATATTGTAGAAAATTTGGGGATGAATTCTTAAGAGGCTATTAATAATGGTAATTGTTAGGGACAAGATTAGGATGGGGCAAGGACAGAGGAAGACTTTTCATTTCTATCTTACTTTGTTGTTTGACTTTAAAAAAAGATACATGCTGCCCTGACATGTGTGGCTCAGTTGGTTGGGGGTTGTTCAGTAGAACAAAGGATTCCCCAGGGTGCCTGACTGGGTTGTGGGCCAGGTCCCTGTTTAGAGGTGTGCGAGAGGCAACTCATCGATGTTACTCTCCCTCTCTTTGTCTCTCCCTTCCCCTCTTTCTAGAAATAAATAAATAAAATCACTAAAAATCCATGCATATGCATCCAAAACAATAGAAAAAGAAATGCTGAAAAAGTTCTTTGAAAAGAAAATGTATTAATTTTGTAACCTTTAGAACCTGTGCTCTCTCCCTTCTTCCCTTGCCCTCTCACTAAAAAGTGATAAAAAAATGTCCTTACTCCCTGGCTGGTGTAGCTCAGTGGATTGAGCATGGGCCTGCAAAGCAAAAGGTCGTGGGTTCAATTGCCAGTAAGGGCACATGCCTAGGTTGCAGGCCGGGTTCTCCAATGAGGGGTGTGCAAGAGGCAACCACACATTGATGTGTCTCTCAGTCTCTTTCTCCCTCCCTTCCTGTCTGCCTATAAATAAATAAATAAATAAATAAATAAATAAATAAATAAAAAATAATTTTTTTATTAAAAAATGTCCTTATGTGAGGATTAAAATTTACTTTTAAAAACCTGTGCTTCTCTTTTGATACAGCTAAAAAGGTCATATTCTCCTTAAGTGCAATTTGAAATTTAAAAACAATTTTTGTAACTGCAAATAAACAATGACAATGCAACAAATGTTTTGTCCCCAAAACTTACATATTCCCCTCCCTAGAGATTTTAATAGTATCTTATCCTACCATCTCCATTAATTCTCTCCATAGTGCTCAATGTCTTTTTAAAAATATTTATTTATTTATTTATTTATTTTAGAGAGGGGAAGGGAGGGAGAAAGAGAGGAAGAGAAACATCGATGTGTGGTTGCCTCTCATGTGCCCCTCGTTGCGGACCTGGCCTGCAACCCAGGCATGTGTCCTGACTGGGAATTGAACCAGCCACCCTTTGGTTCTCAGGCTGGCACTCAATCCACTGAGCCACACCAGCCAGGACTACTCAATGTCTTTATTCCTCGTCTTTCCCTTTGTTTTACTTTATCCTATTTTTATTAAGATATAAAGTATACAATATTGTGTAAGTTTAAGGTGTACAATAGGTTGAGTTGACATATTCATATATTGCAATATCATGGCCACCCTAGTGTTAGCTAACACCTGCATCCCATAATTACCATTTCTTTTTGTGGTGAGAACATTTAAGATCTAGTCTCTTAGCAACTCTGAAGTATATAGTACAATATTGTTGACTACAATCACTGTGCTGTACATTAGCTCTAAAGAAGTCATTCAACTTCTAGTTGCAACCTTTAAAAATACTTTATAAACAGCTTTTTTTTTTTAAAGAGAATTTTTTTTAAAGATTTTATTTATTTATTTTTAGAGAGGGAAGGTAGAGGGAGGGGGGGGGAGAGAGAGAGAGAGAGAGAGAGAGAGAGAGAGAGAGAGAGAGAGAGAGAGAGAAACATCAATGTGCGGTTGCTGGAGGACATGGCCTGCAACCTAGGCATGTGCCCTGACTGGGAATTGAACCTGTGATGCCTGGTTCGCAGCCCGCGCTCAATCCACTGAGCTACGCCAGCCAGGGCTATAAACAGCTTTATTGAGGCATAACTGTACATATTAAAACTGTATCATTTGATAATAATTGCTGTATGTATAAACCCACAAAACCATCACCACCATGAAGATAGTGAACATATCCATCACCACCAAAAGGTTCCTAGTGCTCCTTTTTAGTTCTCCCTCCCTTATCCTCAATCCCTTGAAAATCTCTGGCCTGCTTAATGTCACTATGGATGAGTTTGCATTTTTCTGGAATTGTTATATATATGGAATCATGCAATATAAAGTAATTTAGTCTGTTTTTTTTTTCATTCAGGATAATTATTTTGAGATTCCTTCATATTGTTGTACGTAACAAAAGTTATTTCCTTTTTATTACTGAATAATATTACATTGCTTGAATGTACCAGAATTTACCTACCTGTGAAAGGACATTTGAGTTGGTTTCAGTTTTTGGCTATCACAAGTAAAGCTACTGTAAATATCCACGTACAAGTCTTTGAATGGACATATGCTTTCATCTCTTGAATAGGTACCTAAAAGTAGAATGGCTGGATCATATAGTAGGTATAGATCGAGCTTTTTAAAAAATTGCAAAGATTTATCATCACAAGAAAAAAATCTGCAAATATGTATGGAGACAGATGTTAAGCAGTGTAACTGTAGTAAACATTTTGCAATATATACAATATTGAATCATGTTGTATACCTCAAATTAATGTAATGTGGTATGCCAGTTATACTTTAATTTAAAACAATAAAATAAGGAGGCCAGCCAAGATGAAAGCATATGTAGACACACTTTGCCTCCTTGCACAACCAAAAGAAGCACAACAACAAATTTTTTAAAAAATAACTAGAACTGCCAGAAAAATCAAACTGTATGGAAGTCTGACAACCAAGGACCTAAAGAAGAAACATTCAACTAGACCACACCCCAATGCAGTGACATGGGTGGCCCAGCCCTGATGGATAACTAAGGCTCCACCCCTTACAAAGTAACAGCTGCGCTGAGACAAAGAAATATGACCCAAATGAAAGAATAGATCAAAACTCCAGGAAAAGAACTAAGCAACACAGAAATAGACAACCTATCAGATACACAGTTCAAAGCACTGGTAATCAGGATGCTCACAGAAATGGTTGAGTATGGTTGCAAAATAGAGGAAAAAGTGAAGACCAGCAAAGCTGACATTTAGAATGGAAGGGCAGATAAAGTGCTTTTCAGATAAGGTCAAGTTAAAGTAGTTCATCATTACCATGAAATATTAAAGGAACTTATCTAAGAAAAAGAAGTTGATCAAAAATATGAACAGAAAAATAACAACAAATTCACAACTATCACCAACTGAACCTAAAAAATAAAAACGAAAAATAAGCAAACAACTAGAATGGGAATAGAACAAGAGAAATGGAGATCACATGGAGGGTTTTCAGTGGGGAGGGAGAGGGGGAGAATTGGGGTAAAAGTACAGGGAATAAGAAGCATAAATGGTAGGTACAAAATAGACAAGGGGAGGTTAAGAATAGTATAGTTAATGTAGAACTAAGAACTTACATGTACATCCCATGGACATAAACTAAGAAGGGGGGAATGCTGGGGGGGGGGTAAAGTGTGGAACGGAATGAAGGGGAGAAAAATTGGGACAACTGTAATAGTATAATCAATAAAATATACTTATGCCCTGGCTGGTGTGGCTCAGTGGATTGAGCGGGGGCCTGAGAACCAAAGGTTCACTGGTTTGATTCCCAGTCAGGGCACATGCCTGGGTTGTGGGCCAGGTCCCCAGGGGTAAGGGGCATGTGAGAGGCAACCATACATCGGGGTTTCTCTCCCTCTCTTTCTCCCTTCCCCTCTAAAAATAAATAAATAGGTTTTTTAAAAAAGCAAAAGCCTAAAAAATAAATAATAAAATATACTTAAAAATAAAGTAAAATAAACTGGCAATTTCCCCCAAAGTTCTTGTACCATTTTATATTCATATGATCGGTGTACAGGAGTTCCAGTTCTTCCACATCCTAGACAGCATTTGGTATAATCAGTGTTTTTAATTTTTGTCATCTAATAGGTATACAGTGGTATCTCATTGTGTTTTTAACTTTCATTTCATTAATAACTAATGATATTGAGCATCCTTTCCATGTGCTTATTTGTCATCCATACATCTTCCTTGGTAAAGTTGTAACTGAAGCAAAAAATGGAGATTCGACTGCCTGTTACACAAAAGCCAAACTTCTGAGGCAGTTGCTGGTGCAAAAGGAAAAGAGGTTCCATTAACATGCTGTGCAAACTGGGAGAATGGAGAACTGTTGTCTCAAAGTCCATCTCCTCAGCAAGATCAAGATAAAAGCCAGTGACCAGAGTTCTTGCTCCATCTCAAACTACAGTTCTTTGGAACCTGCAGGTAGCTGCTAAGTGATTTTAGTCCCCAACCGGATAGCTTAGCTTGTTTCCAGCTGTCGTCCGTTTCAGATTCTCTCCTGGAACCTACATGTGAAGCCTGCATGGCCATGGGTCCTGTGGCTGCTGGAGCCACATGGTCTGCATGTTCCCGGGCAAGAAAGCATGTGAACACACTGGCAAATGCATCATCAGATGGACAAGAGAGAGAGGCCCCCTCCTGTAGGCTACATGACCCATGGAGAGAGCAGGCAAGTGCCCTGTGTGAGTGGAGGTCATGAGCAAGAAGAGAAAGCAACTTCTTTGTTTCCCTGGGATTATATCAGCTTGGGTGTGGGACAGACCAAGTGCTTTCTCAAGATGACCAATTAACTTCCCAAACTTTCACAGGCTTCAGATAGGTCTACCTTCCAGCCAATCCCTTCTTTCTCCAGGCTAGACTGACAGACCTCTCTGGTCTAGAACCTTCCCTGTACCATTTTGAACTTCTATGGTGCATGTGCCTGCCTTCCCCTGGTACCAGATTGGGGGAGTGCTTTTTTTTCTATACAACTGTCTTGCTAGCTTTTCATGCACTCAGTGTAAGAACCTCCCCTGCCACTATCTTGGCCACTGGAGGAGACTCTGCAAAGCTCTGGACAGACTGTCTTCCCCATATCAAAGTATCTGTTCAAATCTTGTCTTTTGTTCTGAATTGGGTTACTTGTCTTTTTTATTATTGAACTGTAAGAGTTCTACATAGTTTGCGTACAAGTCCTTTATCAGATATAAGATTTGTGATTATTTTCTCCCAGTTGTCTTGTGTTTGCATTTTATAAACGGTGCCCATTGAAGAGTAGAAGTTTTAGATTTTGATGAAGTCCAATTTATAAATGTATTCTCTCATGAATGCACTTCTTTGCCTCACTTAAGGTCAAAAAGATTTTCTCCAAAGTATTGTTTTATAAATTATAAAATTTTAAGGCTATAGTTTGGTCTAGGCCTGTGACACATTTGTAGTTAATTTTTGGATATGATGTGAAACTATAGATAAAAAATCTTTTGACATATGGATAGAAAATATTCCAGCACCATTTTTTGGAAACACAATCCTTTACTGGTCCAATCATTACTATGGTGCTAGGGATGTCAATTGAAAGCTTTTACCAATATTGTGTATTCTTGATTTTTTGCCCTAGGTCTTGCCTTTATCCCAGTTATTAATGCAAAATATAACAGGGATCCAGAGTAGTGTCTTGGATATCTGCATTCCTTCATATAAATTTTAGGGATAATAAGGAGTCTTTGTCTGCCATTTCCTTATGTTACTGACAATTAAGTTTATCAGAAAAGCTCCCAGAATTAAATATTTGTTTTGGAAATAGAATAACAAGGGGAAAGTTATACAACTATAATATGCCAAAAAGGAGAGATTGTGGTCAGACACAGTTATAGCTGGAGAAAAAAGAGACAGCCAAATAGCGATTGAATATGGAGAATGGTCTGTCCACAGGGGTTCATATCACCAGCAAGAAGTTGGCTTTCTTTCTTGGCTCCTCATATCTTTCTCCCTGAAATTTCCATTGCTGCTTTCAGCCTCTCACCCTTCCTAGTTGCTGCATATTTGGAGACCTTATCCCAGGCTGTGATAGCTTGTTAGTGACTTAAAGTCTGAGCAGTTTTCTGCCTGTTTTACTACTATAGGAAAGGAAGTGTGTTTTACTAATATTTGCTGTTGAGGGTATCTCCTTGTATAAATGTTATTATTTTATTTGTGATCATGAGGTTCTATAAATAATATCTACTTTAAACCTTTTAAAATATAAAATTCTACTAAGAATTAAACGGGATATAAATTCTACTAGGAAGAGGCCTAAACTATATTCCTCCATTCCATATCACTGTACTCTTCTTCACTGTAGCATATATCACTGTCTACTATTCTATATATTTTACTTCTTTCTTTTCTGTTTGATCATATAGATATAAAAGCCATAAGGGTAGGGATTTTGTTTATTATTGTGTCCTCAGTGCTAGAACAGATCCTGGCATAAAATAAGGCTCAATTAATGTTTTTAAATGGATAAACAAATAATAAATTAACATTATGAACTAACCAAAGGAAGTTAAACACCATGTATTATGTCAGATCTGTGGGAAAATGTTTTCAGAGTTCCAAATAATAAAATTGAGAACCAACATGAGAAACATATGCTATTTGTAGATGATTATTTATTTGTTTTAAATAAAGGATAAATAATAATAATCAGGGTAAAGGACTCTAGGCTATGTAAATTTAAGCATTATAGGTCTATTCACAGATATGTCTTATTTAGCATGATCTCTATGAATATTATTTTTAAAGACAATATCTTTAAAAATTCTTTATTTAATTTTAGAGAGAAGAGAAGGGAGGGAGAAAGAGAGGGAGAGAAAGATCGATGTGACATAGAAACATCCATTGATTGCATCTTGTACATGCTCTGACCAAGGATAAAAACTGCAACTTAGGCATGTGCCCTGACCGGGAATCAAACTGGAGGCCTTTCACTTTGTTCAATGCACAACCAACTGAGCTACCCTTGTCAGGGCTCTATGAGTATTATTGTCAGGTTACTCATACCCCTGGGTTCTAAATCTATGGTTGACATGCAATTTCTAATTATAATTGTACTTTTCGTGTAGGTGTCCTTAAAGAAATAAAAAGTCAATGATCGCCCTGGCTGGCGTAGCTCAGTGGATTGAGGGCGGGCTGCGAATCAAAGCATCGCAGGTTCGATTCCCAGTCAGGGCACATGCCTGGGTTGCAGGCCACGGCCCCCAGCAACCGCACATTGATGTTTCTCTCTCTCTCTCTCTTTCTCCCTCCCTTCCCTCTCTAAAAAAATAAATTAAGAAAATAGTTACTCTTTAAAAAAAAAAAAGTCAATGATCTAGCATTTGCTTCTTGGACTACCACTATGTGCCAAACACTGCACTAAGGAAGTGCTGGGCATAGAGTACGAAGAGAGCAAATTCGGCTTCCATATTCCTGGCATTTACTGGCAATTGTGTGGACAGAACTTAAATAAACAAATTTATAATAAACATGTAATAAAAAATTATGATAAATTTTCTAAAGGAAATTAACAGGATGTCATTGGATTAGTTGGCCAGAGAAAGTCTCAGAGAGTGACAGCTATAGAAAACTAAAATAGTAGGAATACATCATGCAAAAAGCATGGAAACAATATTCCAGGAAAAGGGAACAAGGGTCATGGATCTGAGGTGGGAAAGAATGACATGTTGAGGAACTGAAAAAAGGTCAGTTTGTCTATAGTAATATATAAGAGAACAATTATGGATGTAGAGACAGGAGTTAAATCATACTGTTTTGTGGGCAACATTAAATAGTTTGCAATTTATCTAAGGTTCAAATGCTATACTTTGAAAGATTTGGCCCTGCCTGGTGTAGCTCAGTGGATTGAGCATGGGCTGTGGACCAGAGGGTCGCCAGTTCAATTCCCAGTCAGGGCACATGTCAGAATTGCAGGCCAGGTCTCCAGAGCAAGCCACATGAGAGGCAACCACACATTGATGTTCTCTCCCTCTCTTTCTCTCTCCCTCCCCCCTCTCTAAAAGTAAATAAACAAAAAATTAAAAATTAAAAAAAGAAAAATTTGACACAGGCAAAATGATGTGATCTAATTTCATTTTTAAAAAATCACTTTGGTTGCTGTGGAGAGAATGCATTTGTTGGAGAGAAGAGCAGGCAGAGGACATTCAATGAGGAAGCTATTAAAATAATATAAGAAAAGATATTAGTAAATTAAGGCAGAATGGTGTCAGAAGAAATATAGAAATGAGAAGACTCAGACCTGAGCCCTGAGGAATAGTCATTGAAGAGTTGTAGAGAAAAGTGAGGTTAGAGAAAAGTGAGGTGCTATGAAAGCCAGAAACTGGTTCCAAAAGAAAAGAAATAATCAGGTGTGTCAGAAACTGTGGGGAGGTTGATTTGGATAGGAATGAAAAGTATGTCAAATCAGTATGGCAATGTAGTGATCTTTTCTGACCTTTGTAAAAGGAGTTTTAGTGGATCCAGAAGCTATATTGAAGTAGACCAAAGAGGGAGTATAGGTTTTCTGTTTCAGGCATGTCATCACTACTAAAAACAAAAAGTAATGGTTAACAGCCCTGGCTGGTATAGCTCAGTGGATTGAGCGCGGGCTGCGAACCAGGCATCGCAGGTTCGATTCCCAGTCAGGGCACATGCCTAGGTTGCAGGCCATGTCCCCCAGCAACCGCACACTGATGTTTCTCTCTCTCTCTCTCTCTCCCCTTCCCTCTCTAAAAATAAATAAATAAAAATAAAAAAGTAATGGTTAACAGATAAGAAAACATCTATTTAAAGCTTTAAATATTTGTAAGGTAAGGAATTATCAGGATAAAACTTAAGGGACTGTAAGAACATAAAGAAGTGAAGTAAGGTCATCAGCTTTGTCCTGAAGACATTTGTTGAATTTGAAGAGTTTGAGGATTTCAACTTTGCAAAAGCCACCCAAAAGATGGGGTAAAACTCATAAGACCAGCAACCAATAGAAGTGGAAAGTCTAATAGAAGTCCTTTTCCCATTTGATTAATGCTCAAAATGATTAAACCCTCAGAGAAAGATAAGTTAACTTACTTTCTCAACCATTCTCCCACATGACTACAAAGGAGAATTTCCTTGGTTTTGCAAAGCAGGACAGGGCAGAACAAAAGAATTCTCCAGAAGAAGAACTAAATGAAATGGAGGCAAGTAATTTATCAAATAGAGAGATTAGAGTAATGATTATAATGATACTCAACAGCATGAAAAAATACATAGAAATAATAAAAATGGACCAGTCAGTAATAAGAATGCAATATCTGAAGTAAATAATACACTGGAAAAAATAAACAGGTTAGATGAAGCAGAGGATTGGATCAGTGATTTAGAATACAAGGTAGAAAAAACACCCAGACAGAGCAGCAAAAAGAAAAAAGAAGTTAAAAAAAGAGGAAAGTTAAGAAATATTTTGGACAACATGAAAAGTAACAACATTAGTATCATGGGAATGTCAGAAGGAGAAGGGAGTGAGCAAGGGATCGAGAACCTATTTGAAGAAATAATGACTGAAAACTTCCCTAATCTGGTGAAGGAAAAAGACACACAAATCCAGAAAGCTCAGAGAGTCCCAAACAAGTTGGACCCAAAGAGGTCTATGCTGAGACACATCATAATTACGATGACAAGCCTTAAAGACAAGGAGAGAATCCTAAAAGCCGCAAGAGAAAAATAGGTAGTTACCTACAAGACAGCACCAATTGGACAGGTATCTGATTACTACTCATCAGAAACATTTCAGGCCAGAAGGGAGTGGTGTGACATATTCAAGATGATCACAAGAAAGGACCTACAAGCAAGGCTACTTTACTTAGCAAGGTTATCAGTTAAAATCAAAGGAGACTGTTCCTGATCTGGGTAGAGTTGCACCTGGCTTGGTAGTGCTTGTCTCATATCAGGCAGGGACAAAGTAACTCCATGTTTATCCCAGGTTGGCTTTTGGCCTGTGCCCATGCCTGGTTCATGCCTTGGACACATGGAAAAAAATAAAATTGAAGGAGATATAAGGAGCTTCCTAAACAAGGAAAAGTTAAAGGATTTTCCTAACACCAAACCAGCACAGCAACAAATGTTAAAGTGCTTGCTTTAAGAAGAAAAAAAAGAAAAGGAAAACAGTCTAACAATAAAATGGCACTACACACATATCTATTAATAATCACCTTAAATGCAAATGGCTTAAATGCTACAATCAAAAGACAGAGGGTAGTTGAATGGATAAGAAAAGAAGATATATGCTACCTCCAAGAAACTTGGCTCAGATAGAAAGATACAGACAGACTTAAAGTAAAGGAATGGAGAAAAATATTTCATGCAAATAGAAAATAAAAAAGTTGGGGTAGTAGTACTTATATCTGACAAAATAGACTTTAAAACCAAGACTATAGTAAGACACAAAGAAGGACACTACATAATGATAAAGAGGACAATCCAACAAGAGGATATAATCCTAGTAAATATTTACCCACTCAACATAAGGGCACCTAAACATGTAAAGGAAATCTTGATGGACATAAAAGGAGAGATTGACAGAAATACAGTCATAGTGAAGGATTTTAACACCCCATTGAATTCACTGGATAGATCTTCCAGGCAGAAAATCAATAAGGAGACAGCAGCCTTAAGTGACACACTAGATCAAATGGGTTTAATTGATATCTTCAGAGCATTTCACCCCAAAGCAGTAGAATATACATACTGTTCAAGTGCACATGGAATGGTTCTTGGGATAGACTCCATGTTAGGACACAAAACAAGTCTCAATCAATTTAAGAAGATTGAAATTATATCAAGCACATTTTTAACTACAATTCTGTGAATATAGAAATCAATCACAAGAAGAACATTGAAAAACACATGAAGTTTTGCAGCTAAATAACATGTTATTAAATAATGAATGGGTCAACAATGGCATCAAGAAAGAAATTAAATTAAAAGATACCTTGAAACAAATTAAAGTGAGGACACAATAATCCAAAATCTGTGGGACACTGGGAAAGCAATCCTAACAGAGAAATTCATAGCATTACAGGCCTATCTCAAAAAAAAAAAAAAGCTCAAATAAGGAATCTAACTTTACACTTAAAGGAACTTGAAAAAGAACAACAAACAAAACCCAAAGGGAGTAGAAGGGAGGAAATAAGAAAGATTGGAGCAGAAGTAAATTAAGTAGAGTCTAAAAGAATGATACAGAAGATCAATGAATCCAGGAGCTAGTTCTTTGAAAGATAAACAAGATTGACAAACCTTTAACCAGACACATCAAGGAAAAAAGAGAAAGGATCTAAATAAGTAAAATCAGAAATGAAAGAGGAGAAATAACAACTGACACCAAAGAAATACAAAGGATTGTAAGAAAATATAAAAAAAGACATGCCAACAAACTGGAAAACCTGGACTAAATGGATAAGTTCCTAAAAACACTCTTCCAAAACTAAATCAGGGAGAATCAGAGAATCTGAATAGACACATCACATCTAGTGAAATTGAAGCAGTAATCAAAAAAACTCCCAACAAACAAAAGCCCTGGACCAGATGGATTCACAGGTCAATTTTACCAAACATTTTTTTAAAATTTACTTTGAGAAGGGAAGGGAAAGAGAAAGAGGAGAGAAACATCAATGTGAGGTTGCCTCTCTCATACCCCCTACTGGGGACCTGGCCTGCAACCCAGGCACGTACCCTGACTGGAAATCAAACCAGCTATCCTTTGGTTCACAGGTTTGCACTCAATCCACTGAGCTACATAAGTCAGGGCTTTGAATTTTACCGTTTTGGGAAGAACTAAAACCTCCTTTTTTCAATCTATTTCATAAAATTCAACAAGAGGGAAGCCTCCCAAACTCATTTTACAAGGCCAGCATTATCCTAATTCCAAAATCAGATGACACTATTACAAAGAAAGAAAATTATAGGTCAATGTCCCTGAGAACATAGATGCAAAAACCCTCAAGAAAATAATAGCAAACTGAATACAGCAATGCATCAAAAAGATTATACACTATGATCAAGTGGGATTTATTCCAGGAATGCAAGGTTGGTACAACATTCAGAAATTAATAGACGATTTACCACATAAACAAAATGATGGATAAAAACCACATGATCATACCAAGAGATGCAGAAAAAGCATTTGATAAAATCCAGCACCCATTTAATGATAAAAAAACTCTTAGCAAAGAGGGAATAGAGGGAACAAACCTAAACATAATAAAGGCCATATATGACAAACCTACTGCCAGCATCATACTCAATGGGCAAAAAGTACAAGTGTTCCCCTTAAGATCGGGAACAAGACAGGGATGTCAACTTTCATCTCTCTTATTCAACTTAGTACCGGAATTCCTAGCCACAGCAATCACACAGAACAAGAAATAAAAGGCATCTAAATTGGAAAGGAAGAAGTAAAACCATCTTTATTTACAGATGACATGATACTGTACATATATAACCCCAAAGATTTCACCAAGAAACTGCTAGAATTTATAAATGAATTTAGCAAAGTAGAAGGATAAAAATTAATATATAGAAATCAGGTACATTTTTGTATGCCAATAACAAACTAACAGAAAAGGAAATTAAGAAATAATTTCATTTATAATTGCTTCAAAAAGAGTAAAATACCTAGGAATAAACCTAACCAAGAATGTAAAAGACCCGTAGACAGAAAAATATGACACTGAAGAAAGGAATTGAAGAAGATACAAATAAGTAGAAGCACATACTGTGTTTACAGATAGGAAGAATTAACATCATTAAAATGCCCATACTACCCAAAGCATTCTATAGATTCAATAAAATTCCTATCAAAATCCCAATGATGTATTTCGCAGAACAACAACAAATATTTCAAAAATTTATATGGAACCACAAAAGGCCCTGTATTGCAACAGTGATCCTGAGAAAGAATAACAAAGTTAAAGGAATCACAATACTTAATATCAAACTATTATAAGGCCATAGGAATCAAAACAGCATGGTACTGGCATAAAAACAGACATAAAGATCAATGGAACCAAACAGACAGCCCAGAAATAAACCCACACCTTTATAGTCAATTAATATTCGACTGAGGAAACAAGCACATACAGTGGGCTAGAGATAGTTTATTCCATAAATGATGTTGGGAAAATGGGACAGATAGGTGTAAAAAAATGAAACTGGACCACTTTCTTACACCACACACAAGAATAAATTCATGCCCTAACTGGTGTGGCTCAGTGGTTGAGTACTGGCCTGCGAATCAAAGGATTGCCAGTTTGATTCACAGTCAGGGCACATGCCTAGGTTGTGGGCCAGGTCCCCAGTAGCGGTGTGTGAGAAGCAACCGCATATTGATGTTTTCCCCCTCTTTCTCCCTCCCTAGCCCTCTCTAAAAAAATAAATAAATAAACAAACAAATAAAATCTTTAGAAAAGAAAGTTTAAAAACAGAATAAATTCAAAATGGATCAAAGACTTAAATGTTAGACCTGAAACCATAAAAATCCTAGAAGAAAACATAGGCAGCAAAATTTCAGGCATTGCTTGTAGCCACTTTTTATTGGTTAATATCTCCCCAGGCAAGGGAAACAAAAGGAAAAATAAACTAATAGGACTGCATTAAACTAAAACATTTTTGCACAGAAAAAGAATCACCAACAAAATAAAAAGACAACCCACAGAATGGGAGGACATATTCGCTAATACATCTGATAAGGCGTTAATATCCAAAATTTATAAATTACTTACAAAACTCAACAGCAACAAAATACAAATAAGGTAATTAAAGAATGGGCAAAGGACCTGAACAGACACTTCTCCAAAGAAGACATACAGATGGGCAATAGACATATGAAAAGATTCTCATCATCCGTCAAAATGCCTATTAAAACCGCAGTGGGACACCATCTCACACCTGTGAGAATAGCTATCATCAATCAATCAACAAACAATTCCTGGCAAGGATGTAAAGTACGTGAACCCTTTTGCACTGTTGGTGGGAATGCAGATTGGTGCAGCCACTGTGCAAAGCAGTATGGAGACACCTTGAAAAATTAGAAATGGAAATGCCTTTTGATCCAGTGATCCCATTTCGGGGAAAATATCTGAAGGAACCCAAAACATGAATTTGAAAGAACATAAGCACCCCTATGTTCATTTCAGAGTTATTTACAATTGCCAAGATATGGAAGCAGCCCAAGTGTCCATCAGTAGATGAGTAGATAAAACAACTATGGGACATTTACACAGTAGAATACTACTCGGCTATAAAAAAGAAGAAAATTTTACCCTTTGTGACAGTATGGATGGACCTGGAGAACATTATGCTAAGTGAAATAGCCCAGTCAGAGAAAGACAAATACCATGTGATTTCACTCATATGTGGAATTTAATGAACAAACTGAACTAACAAGGAAAATGGGGACAGACTCATAGATGGAGAACAGGTGACAGCTAGTAGGGAGGGGAGGTTATTGGGTGGAGGGATTGAGCAAAAAAGGAAAAAGGACTCATGGACATGTATAACATTGTGGTGATTGATGGGAGGTGGGGGGTATAAAAGGACTAAATGGTAATGGAAAATGCAATAAAGATTAAATAAAACTTATAGGAAAGTTGAAAAATATAAACATCAGCACAGAAAGGCAAAGAGATAGAATATAGTAGTCCCCCTTTATCCCTGGAGCATAAGTTCTAAGACCCCCAGTAAATGCCTGAAACAACAGTACTGAACCCTATGTATACTATATTTTTCTATGCATACATACCTATGATAAAGTTTATTGTATAAATTATGCAGTTTCATAGGTAGAAGATTCATCCTTACCCTAGATGTTAGCAACGTAAGCATGGTTTTTTTCTTGCCTTACTGTAAACTTTCACCTTTACACTTAAAGGAAGTACTTATGGCTTCTCTTTGGTATATTCAAATTGCCAGCATCATTATATTTGCACTTGGGGCCATTATTAAGTAAAATGTGCATACTTGAACAGAAATAGTCGATCTGATAGACAAGACAGCTACTGAGTGACTAATGGGTGTGTAGCATATACACCATGGGTAAGCTGGACAAAAGCATGATTGACATTTAGGTGGGATGGGGTAGAACAGTGACAGACTTCATCATGTTACTCAGAACAGCAGGCAATTTAAAACTTATGAATTGTTTGTTGCTGGAATTTTCCATTTAATATTTTTGGACCGTGGTTAATGATGGGTAACTGAAACTGCAGAAGTGAAACTTGGTAAGTGGGGGACTACTGTATATGAAAGAGGGTACAAAATGATTTTCTAGCCTTTTCAGGCTTTGCTATTGTTTGGTAAGTTTCAAATCAAGTTATATAATATAACATCTAATAGATAAAGATTTTTTTTCTGAAAAAAAGATAGAAGAAAGCAAACAAGAAATAAACTTGGAACTTAGAGTGACAGACCCAGGTGCAGATCAGATTTCTAGAAGGAAAGGAGACAGAGGCAATAGTTGAGAGCTTTCAGAGCTGAGAAGAAACACCAGAGTAGAGCATCCAAAGAGAAAAGACAGATTACTTTCAAAGAAAGGAGACACACTAGACAGCTGACAGCAATTCCCAATAGGAACAATGGAGCCAAAAGACAGTTGAATGATAGCTTTAATACACCAACAGAAAATAACTACCAATCTATAATTGTATGACTTCAAAAGTGTCTTTCATGAAAGAGGGTGAAATATAATGAGAGAACATACCATCAGTAGAACCTCAGTAAAAAACATTCCAGTGGTAGAATAAAAATTATCTTATCCCTGGCTAATGTGGCTCAGTGGATTGAGTGCCATTTTTCAAACTAGGAGGTTGCTGGTTCAATTCCCAGTTGGGGCACATGCCTGGGTTGTGGGCCAGGTGTCTGGGTGGGGGTGGCTAAGAGGCAACCGCACATTGATGTTTCTTTCCCTCTCTTTCTTCCTCATTTCCCCTTTCTCTAAAAATAAGTTTAAAAATTTATCTCAGATGCCAGGGATGCAGGTAGGAGAGAAGAACAAATCATGTGAAAAATATATGGATAAACCTAAATAAATATTAACTGTATAAAAAAGTAAGTAAGTCTTACAGGGTTAAAGTATATAAATATATGGAATTAAAATGCAATGTTAGCACATATGAGAGGAGTAGTAAATGAATCTAGTAATTTAAAGTTTCTTATGCTGTCTAGAAAGAGAGTATTGATTAGTTTCAATTTTTTGTGTTTTCATATTGCAGTCTGAGGGATAACCATTTAAAAGTAAAATCAGAGGATGTAAACTAGAAATCAGAAGAACAAGAAAGTGTGGAATAAGAAAAGGTGAGAGAGAAGGGAAAGAAACTTGGAAAAGAAGGACTTATAATACAAAAATAAGGTGGTAGATTTAACCCAAATATTTAAGAAGGTAAAATGAACAAAGATTGTCAGGAAAGTATAACCAGTTATTTACTGAAAAATATTAAAAACATAATGAAGCAAGAAGTTGAAAGGAAAACCTGGAGAAACTATATACCATAAAATAGTATACAACCCAACTTGATCTATAGATTCAAGATAATTCCTATAAAAATCTCAGCTAATGCTCTGGTCAGTGTGGCTCAGTTGGTTGGAGTGTCGTCTCATAATTGAAACTTTGTGGGTTCAATTCCCAGTCAGAGCACATACTCGGTTGTGATTTTGATCTCTGGTCCGGGCTCATATGATCCCTGGTTCTGGCACATACAGGATGCAACCAATCCATGTTTCTATCTAGCATTGATATTTCTCTCTCTCCCTACCTCTCTCCCTTCTTGCTCTAAAAGCAATGAAATAATGTTCTTGAATGAAAATAAAACAATCTCAGCTAGCTTCTTTGTAGAAATTGATGTTTGCCTTAAAATTAATATGAAAATTCAAGGTGCTCAAAACAGCTAAAAACCTTGAAGAAGAACAAAGTTGAAGGGCTCACATATTTCAACTTCAAAACTTACTACAGAGCTACAGTAATCAAGACTGTGGTACTGGCATAAAAACAGACATATAGATCAATGAAACAGAACTGAAAGTGCACAGAAATAAATCCTCAAATTGACAGTCAATTGATTTTTGATAAGGGTGCCAAGACATTCAAAGAGGAAAGAAAAATCTCTTTAACAAATAATTTTGGGACAGCTGGATGCTCATGTGCAAAAGAATGGTTGGCCAATTCTCTCTTTTTCTTACTCATTTTTTAAAAAATATCACTCAGATTTATCACTGGGTTTCATGGAATCAACACAAGTACATACTTTGCTGTCTGTGCATGAACTCAGTAACAGCTGTGAAGTGACCAATTGCCAACAAACTGTGAAAGCAGTGTTGTGATTGGTAATTGATCATGATGCACATCTGTTATTATGTAGTTATCTGTGCACTGAAGAGCTAGTAGCAAAGTCTACTTTAAGCACTAACTGGTGTTATTCAACTTAAGAGTGGAAACTGAAGTTTGCATATTGCAACCAAGCAAAGCAAACCTGTATACACACTTCACTTATTAGATTCTACTTGCAAGTGATACATGACACTCACACATAGTATAGGAACCTTGCAATATCATGTTTCTATTTCTTCCCTTCCAAATTTATGCTATTTTTTCAAGCTTCACTTTTACATGTTACAAATCCACAAAATATTGGTCATTTTTGCTTTAGATTGTTGACTGTCTTTAATTACTATTTCCAGTGCTCTGCATTCCTTTCTGCAGATCCAGGTTTTCATCCTGTAGCAGGACTGAAGGACTTCTTTTAACATCTCTTGGAGTTCAGGTCTTCTGGTGATTAATTCTTTCAGCTTTTTTTATATTTGAATAAGTCTTTATTTTGCCTCTGTTTTGAAAGATACATTTACTGGGCAAAAAGTCTAGGCTGACTTCTTTTTTTTCCACTACTTTTAAGATACTGCACTTCTTCTGACTTGCATTTTTCTGATGAGAAATCTCCTGCCTTCGGTTTGTAATGTGTCTTTTTCCCTCTGAATGCTTTTAAGATTTTCTCTATCACTGGTTTTAAGCAATTTCATAATCATGTGCCTTCATACATGTGCCTTAGTTCTTTTCATGTTTCCTGTGCTCGGGGTTCACTAATCTAATTTTTGAGTGCTCACTACTTAGCACACTTACGTGACATGTTTCACATAAATCTGTAAATATTCCCTGAATCAAATTGAATGATTTGGTAAGGTATATCAACTGTATGAATGCATTTATTTGGATTTTAAAATATTTTAATTGGTTAAACAAAGTCACTTTCAGCAACAAGTATTATCTCTTTTCTCTGGGCCTTACTCTCCCTCCAGCTTTTCTCATCTACTACCTTGTGCTGAAAGATCCACTATATCCAATTTATTTTAAGTGTTCAAACTGTTATGATGTTTTATGCTTCTGTGCCTTTGCACATGCTATTCTTCCTGCTTTTACCTCCTCTGTCTGCCTGGAGAACTACTATTCATGTTTCAGGACCCAGCTCAGTTGATTCAAATTCCAAGGGGCTTAAGACCTTCTTAATTCAAACACCTTTCCCATCTAATCGGCCACTTCTTCATTTGAGACCACTTTTATTTTGTAAATAGTTCCGTCGTATCATTTATCACATTTGTCTACCTGAATACTTCTAGCACTTAGCCCAATTCGAGGCATGTTGAGGTGCTTATTAATTATTACTTGAATAAATTGGAGTTGAGGAAAGTTTAAGAAAAGGCATTTTAAAATTATGATAAAGTGATATGAAGCTAGATTAAGTTCTTTTCAAATAAAAATATATTGGGGTACACAAACAGAAAATATATACAAATCTCAAGCATACAACTTCATGATTTTCCACAAAGCAACTGCATTCATGTAGCCAGTGTCCAGATCAAGAAATAGAATATTACCAAACTCCCAGAGGTTTGCCTGGTGCCCTTTCCTAGTCACTATCTCCTCTATGATAACCATTATTCTAACATGAGAGATAAGTTTTACCTGTATAACAACTTCCACATTTTAGACAAGTCTGAATCAAAATTTGATACTCTTTTTTTATTTATTTTTTATTTTTTTTAAGATTTTATTTATTTATTTTTAGAGAGGGAAGGGAGGGAGAGAGAGAGAATCATCAATGTGCGGTTGCTGGGGGCCATGGCCTGCAACCCAGGCATGTGCCCTGACTGGGAATCGAACCTGCGATGCTTTGGTTCGCAGCCCGTGCTCAATCCACTGAGCTACGCCAGGGCAAAATTCGATACTCTTATCACACATGACTACTACTACCAATGGCTAAGACTTACTGAACACTTTCTATATACCAAGCACAGCTCTAATTGCTTTACATACATTAATTTATCCTCAGAGCCACCCTGTGAAGTAGGTACTATCATTGCTTCCAGTTTTCCAATGAAGAGCCTGGGATACAAAAAGGTAAGCAATTGCTCAAAGGCACAAAATAGCTAAGTGGCAGAGCTGGTATTTGAACCTAGATAGCAAGTCTCCAGCATTTGTGCAATGCAATGCAAAATATGATACACCTGTAGTTTTAAAAGTGTTATGGTTCATTGCCTGCCTTTGGAATAATGTGAATGTCAAAACAAGGGATAGCCTGATATAAGATCTCCAGGCAATAGGGTCAGGTGCCCTTTATATTCCAGGGCTACAGAGTTGTTGAAGATAAACCTGCCTGAATTCAAAAGCAAGATCCACACTTATTAAACATGTGACCTTAGGACCCTTGTGTGCCTCTGTTTTCTCATCTGTAAAACATAGGTAATAGTAGTACCTACATGCTAAGATTGTTGTGAAGGTTAAAGGAAACACTCCCAGAATGTGGTATGAGCTTCATTCATCCATCTATCCATTCAACAAATATTTTTTTTTCAGTGCCTACCATGTGCCAGGCACTGCTCTTGGTGCTCAGGATGTATAAGTGGAAAAAAAAATCCAAGCCCTGGCTGGCATAGCTCAGTGGATTGAGCGCGGGCTGCGAACCAAAGCATCACAGGTTCGATTCCCAGTCAGGGCACATGCCTGGGTTGCGGGCCATGGCCCCCAGCAACCACACATTGATGTTTCTCTCTCTCTTTCTCCCTCCTTTCCCTCTCTAAGAAAAATATAAATAAACAAAATCTTAAAAAAAAATCTATGGTCCCTGCCCTCTGGGAACAGCATGGAAGGGGTGGGGATGGAGATAACAGAGTAAAAATTTTAATATAGTGTGTTAGAAAATAAGTGCTATATTTTTAAAAAGTAGAGTCAGGAGTAGTAGAAATGCTGCAGAGGTTGAAAGCTGACAGTATTAAATAGAAGGGTTTTGAATTTGGCTTTGATTAATAAAATTTTGTCCTTGTTGTTGATTCTCTGCCATCTGATACTTTGAGTGCATTGAAAGGGGCACCCACCATACTTAAAAATAGAATTACAGCAAGGCCAAAGTAACACTTTGTGCATTTTTTTTTCAGGGATATGGGAGTGAGATGGGTTTGCCTAATGGGAGCCTAAAATAAACGTTTGGAATTCTGGGTCTCAAGACTTCAGAATCCACTTCCCAGAGCACTGCTTGAGTTATCACCATCAGAGTGTTTATGTTTATATTTATATTTTAGGAGGGTGATGAATTTATAAGATGAGGTAACAATAATAATAGCAAACATTTATATAGGATTTGCTATATGTATGGTATTGCTCTGAGGGTTTTAAAAGTATTTATTCACTCACTCCTCACAATACTCCTGTGAGCTAGGTACAATGACTATCCTCATTGCACAAATGAGAAAACTGAGGCACAGAGCAAGTAATAAAGTTTATTTTATTACACTAATAAGAAACTTTATGTCAAGCAGAAAAGTGGGACCTTTTAAAAATAATTAAAACAGAAATGGTAAATACAAGGCAATGTGCAGACTTGCTATCAAGGAAAAAAGTTTCATCAGGATCCCACAAACTAATTCTGATGGGGCCCATAAAATATTTATATATTGATATTAGGCCTATTCTTGTCTCCAACCCTTGTTGACATTGGTTTATTTATTTATTTATTTATTTATTTATTTATAGACAGAGGGGAAGGGAAAGAGAAAGAAAGGGAGAGAAATGTCAGTGTGCGGTTGCCTCTTGCATGCCCCCTACTGGGGGACCTGGCCTGCAACCCAGGCATATGCCCCTACTGGAAATCAAAATGGCGACCTGTTAGTTCACAGGCCCATGCTTAATCCACTGAGCTACACCAGCTAGGGCGACATTGGTTCTTAAAGAGGGTAAAGGAAAATAAGAAGTGGGCTTCAGGACCCTAAAATGCAACCTTGCCAGCTCACAAACATGTGTTAGATTCCATTACCAAGAAGTTTTGAAGTTTTGAAATGTATTCTAGTATTTCTAAGTCAAATACTTGCTTAGTCTTGATAAATTAGACTGTCACTTTTTTTGTTTTGATTTATAAAAATGCTTACACAACGGTATGTTTTATTGATTTGAGAGAGAGAGATGGTTGCCTCCCATAGGCGTCCCAACTAGGATTGAACCTAGGTATGTGCCCTGATCGGGGATCAAACCAGCAACCTTTTGGTGTTTGGGATGAAGCTCCAACCAACCGAGAAACCCATGCAGGACTAGACTTTCACTTTTAAATGTGTTTCAACCTGTTTTCAATTGAGATTCTAGAGCTAATGTTTCCTTTCAACTTCATGCTTCCTAGAAAATACTAGGTTTCCTAGAAGTCACTATTATTGCTATTTTAGACACTCCAGTCCCACTGTTTCAGGCCCCATAACCATTGCCAGCTCCATCTTTCAGTCGGGCCTTTGCTGGGTCCAAATCAGACTGTGAACAGTGTATGTGATCCAGTTGTTGATCTAGTTCTTAAAGTCAATGGAGGAATCAGCACTGGGCAACCAGGCCAAGCTGAAGAGTCTGAAAAGATCATTAATTATAAAACAAAATACCATGACTGAAATGTATAAAATAGTGAAGAATAGGGGCTTGTTCCCCAACCAAATCCTGGAAGTTGTGAACTTTTGAAGCTCTAAGAGAGTAGTTTTGGAATTGACAAAAGGAAATTATTTTATAGTGCTAGTAGTGTAAACTAGTTGCTCCCAACAGGTTTTAAATTCAAATAGGTGCAAGAGAGGTTTAGAGAAATTCTTGAGTCATAAACGAGGAAACCATAGGCTAGCTGAGATACAAAGTCAGTCTTCCATAGAGGCACAACCAGGGGATAATGCTCTCCTCACACAGGTCCTTGGAGCCTTGGCCAGCGGCAGAAATTCTGGCCTGACCACAGTGCTGAGCGGCAGAGATGATGTGTATGGATGGGCGGTGAGACGCAACTGTACATTGTTAGGGACCCTGCACCAAATCCAGGCTATCTTCCAGAGATAACCCTCCTCAACAGTCCTGTTACTGACATTCAGGCCTAGGGATTAAGTCTATGCCACTCCCTCTTTCCCTGACAACCACAATGTCCAGGGAGCTTTGTGAGTCACCCAGAGCCTCCCTAATAAACCCACTGTGTTTGGGGCCGCCTCGCAGTCTCTTGCCCCTTCCCATCCTGACCGGTTCTCGCAATTTGAGCTCTCCTTTCCTGAAGCCAGAAACCACAGGAAGAACCCCCTCACCAGGCATGCGCAGAGCTTAGCCGGGCTGTGAACGCCATTCAGCAGCACCCGGGTCCTTTTAAATCAGGCCGACCAGTTGCTAGGCAACAGAGAGGGCCGCGCTGGCGCACTGCAGAGGCTTTGCTGGGCGCCCGTCCGGCCTGGGCGCGGTGGCTAGCTCCATCTACCCAGCTCCCGATATAAGGGCTTCCTCCAGCCAGTGGTGGCCAGCTTCGGGGAAGAGGATATCGGTACCATCGGTCCCCACCTACACTAAGAGGTACAACTGCGCGCGGGAAAGCCAGGCTTGTCGCGGTTTCTCGTTTTTTCCCTATCTCGCCTCGCTGTATGGGACGTTCCCCACCTCTGCCACACCGCGGGTTTCCTCTCTCTTTAGCCCAGGAGGTGGGGAGGGTCTGAAGGGAAGGGTACAGGAAATGGAAATCGGGGTATGAAAGGAGGAGTGGGGTCGGGCCTCGCCGGCTGCCCCTCCCACCCATGCCGCTTGCCAGCCAAACTGTAGGGACTGAGGATGAGCACGGTGTCACCTGTGGTGGGGGTCGGGCAGAGCCCTGACCCTAGCCACTTTCTCTCTGCTAGAAGCAGTGGATGGCAGGAGTTTCATTTAACCATTTATAGAGAAAACCCCCAAACTAAGCATGTATAGATATAGCTTTGTAGCAAGAATGTGACTTCCATGCTAATAAAGTACTCAGCCTTCAGAATGAAGGGAACTCCATCTGTTCTACAAGGAATCATTTCACACTAATAACAAAGAATTGTTCACAGGACCCAGTTTTAAATGGCACTTTGCTTTGCTCTGAATATGTGCCAAACAATAGAAAAGACAATTTGTCCCATGAAGTGGACACTTGGCTCCTGTGTTAGGACCCTGAAAGATTAAGACACAGATTGGAATAACTGCCCTTTTAAATGTTTTTTTTTTTTTTCAAATTAACTGTGCTCCGAGGCGGGAGGAGGAGGGAGGGGGCAGGAGGCAGGAGGCAGGAGGCAGGAGGCAGGAGGCTTAGGCTCCAGCCCTTTGCTAATGTGGCTCTTGGCATTCTCATTAATAACAAGTATACTGCTGCTTGCTGCAGCCACCAGCAGTGGCTCGTTTGTTCAATAGATGCTGAAGGCAGGAGAAACTACTGTGTTTAACTACATTGCCACCATCATTCTTGTCCCATTAGACATTTGCATGGCTTGGGAAAGGAAGAGTTAGTGGCATCATAGTTGGGAAAGTAGATTGACAAGTTAAAAAGAAAATTTTCTTCCAAATGTCTGGCATCACATTTCAGATGGGACAAATGAAATTCCAAGTATATCACTTACGATTTTAGCTACATCTCAGATAGAAACACAGATTTTGGATTTCTGGCTAATTATATTTTCTAATTATGCTGGGGGTTTATTTTTCAGTTCAAACTGGAGAAATAGAGTAATGGCATCAAATAGAAGACCTTGGGCATCACGAAGTGTAAGTACACTTGTGCTGGCTGATGTCTTGTTATGGGCATTTAGAAGCACAGAGCCTCACCCAAAATACATCTTCAACCTTGTAACTAGATCACTAATCTGCATTGTTAGTAGTACGATATCAAGAAAGCCTCATAAAAATACAAAATAAGAGTGCCCTCAATATTTTAGCTGAACCAAATAAACTTTGAGGGAAAAATAAAAGTCCTTTCCCTAAAATATCACACAAAACATTTCATAAGCCACAAGACAAATTATAAGTTCTTATAAAAACTCTAATAGAATCAAAGCATTATAGAATTTTCAGGAAGAATATTAAGGATCCCTTGTTCAACAATATTTATTGAGGGCCACTATGTGTCAGATAACAGCTAGGGATACAAAGAGGAAGAAGATGCCCGGAGATCAGTGTGTTATTAAAATAAAAGTTTGTATGAAATGCTGTTGAAGCACAGGAAAAACCCAGAGTGCAGTGTCATCCTTGCTGATCTCCAAACTGATACTCCAGTTGTACTATTTCAAAGAACTTATTGGTGGCTCTGAAAAACACTGGGGCATTTGGAAAATTCTTGGTAAAGCAATTGCTGATAAAAATGAAAATGTCTTTTGTTATTAAAAAAAAATACTACCACTTCTCTGCTACAAAGAATCCATTTAGCGTCAGAAATCTGGGGACATAAACAACTTACAGAATGTAGGGCTAATTCTTCCCTGAGGATGCAGGCTAAATTAATGTAAGATTTGAGTTTAGTTTCCCCTCTGGTTACTCTAATACCACCTACATGGTTTTTTGCAAATTGCCCTTTTCTGAGGTCTCATGACTTCAACCCGGCAACTCTGAAGCACCCATGTTTGGAAAAGAGTTGAGTTATTTAACTGGCTGGTTTATGTTCCAAAGGTGGATAAGGAAAACCTAAAAAAAATGAACAAGGCCCATTGTTTACACAGTATGCTTTAAAATTTCCATTTTCATTTCCATTTCATTTTTTTACTTTTTTTATATATATTTTTTAAAGATTTTATTTATTTATCTTTAGAGAGGAAAGGGAGAGAGAGAGAAACATCGATGTGCGTTGGGACATGGCTTGCAACCTAGGCATGTGCCCTGACTGGGAATCGAACCTGCGATGCCTGGTTCGCAGCCCACGCTCAATCCACTGAGCTATGCCAGCCAGGGCTCATTTTTTTACTTTTTTTAATTTTTATTTATTTATTTTTTAGAGAGGGAAGAGAGAGGGAGAGGGGGAGAGAGAGAGAGAGAGAGAGAGAGAGAGAGAGAGAGAGAGACAGACAGACATCAATGTGCGGCTGCTGGGGGACATGGCCCGCAACCCAGGCATGTGCCCTGACTGGGAATCGAACCTGCGATGCCTGGTTCGCAGCCCATGCTCAATCCACTGAGCTACGCCAGACAGGGCATTTTTTTACTTTTTAAAAATTAAAAAAAATTAATGTATGGGGTGGCATTGGTTAATAGGATCATATAGGTTTAAAGCGTACATTTCTATGCCACTAGATCTGTATATTGCACTGTGTACCCACCACCTAAAGTCAGACCAGCTTTTGTCACCATATATGAGGCCCCCTTCACTTTTACCCCACACCCCCTTCCCTCTGGCAACACCCACATAGCTATATTGTTTTCACAAGTTTCAGTTTTATTTCCCACATATGAGTGAAACCATGTGGTTCTTGGCTTTTTCTATGTGACTTAATTTGCTTAGTGTGATATTCTCAAGGTCCATCCATGTTGTTGCAAATGCCAGTACTTCATCTTTTCTTATGGCTAAGCAGTATTCTATTGTGTGTCTGTACCACATCTTCTTTATCCAATCCTCTACTGAAGGATACTGGTTGTCTCCGTGTCTAGGCCACCGTGAGTAATGCTGCAGTGAATATAAGGGTGCATATAACTTTGCAAATACATGTTTTTCGGTTTTTTGGGTACATACCCAGGAGAGGGATTGCTGGCTCATATGGTAACTCTATTCTTAATTTTTTTGAGGAACTTCCATACTGTTTTCTATAGTGGCTATACCAGTGTACATTCCCACCACCAGTGAGTGAGGGTTCCCTTTTTTCCACAACCTCTCCCACACTTGTTATGACCTGTCTTGTTTATAATAGCCACTCTGAAAGGTGTGAGGTGGGATCTCATTGCAGTTTTGATTTGCATCTCCCTAATAGCTAGTGAGGTTGAACATCTTTTCACATATCTGTTCACCACTTGTATGTCTTCTTTGGAGATGTGTCTGTTCAGGTCCTCTGCCTATTTTTCAATGTAATTTATTTTTCTCTTTCTCTTGCCTTATTGCGCTGGCTTGGCCTTCCAGAACTATGTTGAATAAGAGTGGTAAGAATAAAAGGGTAGGTTTAAAATCCTTGTCTTGTTCTTGATTTTAAAGGAAAAGCTTTCAGTTTTTAGTCATTGAGTATGACATTGGCTGAGGGTTTGTCATATATGGACTTTATTATATTGAAGTACTTTCCTTGTATTCCTGTTTTATTGATTGTTTAATCATAAATGGATGTTGTATCTTAACAAATGCTTTTTCTGCATCTGTTGATAAGATCATATGATTTTTATCCCTTCTTTTGTTAATGCAGTGTATTACATTGATTGATTTGTGTATGTTAAACCATCCTTGTGACTCTGGAATGAACTGCACTTGATCATGATGTATTATTTTTTAAATGTATAGTATTTAGCCCTGGATGGTGTAGCTTAGTGGATTGAGCGTGGGCTGCGAATCAGGCATCGCAGGTTCGATTCCCAGTCAGGGCACATGCCTAGGTTGCAGGCCATGTCCCCCAGCAACCGCGCATTGATGTTTCTCTCTCTCTCTCTCTCTCTCTCTCCCCCTCCCTTCCCTCTCTAAAAATAAATAAATAAAATCTTTTAAAAAATGTATTGTATTTAATTTGCTAGATTTTTGTCTAAGATTTTTGCATCTGTATTCATCAGAGAGATTGTTCTGTAGTTTTTTTTTTGTGTGTGTGTGTGTGTGTGTGTTTGTTATCCTTGCCAGGTTTTGGTATCAGGGTTATGTTGGCCTCATAAAATGTGTTAGGAACTACTGCTTCTTCAGATTTTTGGAAGAGTTTAAAAAGGGTAGGTTTCAAATCTTTGAATGTTTGATAGAATTCACTGGTGAAACTGTCTGGTCCTGGACTTTCATTTTCTGGGAGGTTTTGGATGGATGTTTTAATTTCCTCACTGCTGATTGACCTATTGAGGTTTTCTAGTTCTTCATGATTCCGTCTTAGAAAGTTATACCTTTCTAGGAATCTATCCATTTCTTCTAGGTTATTGAATTTGGTAGCATACAGTCTTTCATAGTATTCTAATATGATCCTTTGTGTATCTGTGACATCTGTGCTAATTTTTCTTTCATTTCTGATTTTGTTTATATGAGTCTTTTCTCTATTTTCCTTACTGAGTCTAGCCAGGGGTTTGTTGATTTTATTAAATTTTCCAAAGAACCAGCTCTTTGTTGCATTAATTTTTAAAATTTTATTTATTTATTTTTAGACAGAGGGAAAGGGAGGGAGAGAGGGAGAGAAACATCAATGTGTGGTTGCCTCTCATGCACTCCCTACTGGGGACCTGGCCCGCAACCCAGGCATTTGCCATGACCGAGTTATCTAACTGGAGATCCTATTGTTCACAGGCTGATACTCAGTCCACTGAGCCACACCAGCCAGGACTCTGGTTCTATTTTGCTTATTTGTGTCTTTTATAGATTAGGTTCCACTTATAGCCCAGATCATATGATACTTGTCTTTCACTGCCTGGCTTATTTCGTTTAGCATAATGCTCTCCAGATCCATTCATGCTGTCACAAAGGGTAGGAGTTCCTTCTTTCCCTCTGTTGTGCTGTATTCCATTGTGTAAATGTACCATGGTTTTTTGATCCACTCATTTTCTGACGGACACTTTGGCTTTTTGCAGCACTTGGCTATTGTAAATAATGATGCTATGAACATTGGGGTGCACAGGTTCTTTTGAATTGGTCTTTCAGGATTTTTAGGGTATAGTCCCAGCAGTGGAATCACTGGGTCAAAAGGCAGTTCCATTTTTAGTCTTTTGAGGAAATGCCATATTGTTTTCCACAGTGGTTGCACCAGTCTGCATTCCCACCAACAGCGCACCAGGGTTTCCTTTTCTTTTTCTTTTTAATTATCTTATTGTTTTTCAATTACAGTTGTTTGCATTTAGTCCCCACCACTCCCCCCCTACCCCAGCCAAACCCACCTCCCTCCCCTGCTTCCGCCCCCCTTGGTTTTGTCTATGTGTCCTTTGTAGTTGTTTTTTCCACAACCTCGCCAGCACTTGTTATTTGTTGATTTGTTTATGATGGCCATTCTGACCGGTGTGAAGTGCTATCTCATTGTGGTTTTAATTTGCATCTCTCTGATGGTCACTAGCAGATTTCTATGAAGAGGTCTTTCTACTATTTTCCAGTAGGTGATGCTAAATCACAGATTTTTAAGGCCTGTGAAATACCAAAGCTGGCCTCTGCAGCTGCCATCAGTATAACTGCATATGGCCACAAAGTGTGCAGATAGGATTTGTTTTGCCCTCTTGGTAATGTTGACCTCAGACCTTTGTGGGGCACTTCCTCCACATGCCCCAACCAGGGATCAGTCACAGAGTGGAATAGCGATTCTGATGTAAAAGTTCTTAGGTTTGAGGATAATGTGCTCTGAAATGCAGTACCAAGGATCACAGGAGATGAGTTTTCTTTTTTTTAAATACATCAGGTCTCTGTGGCTCCATTTCTTTGTTTGGAACACTGACCATCTGACAGCTGACAGTCAAGGCAGAACCCCTGTGCTGTGTCCTTGCCTAGGCCTGTCAGCTGGTTCAGCCACAGTTTCCACTACTCACTCTTGCAGTAGTGCCCACCGACACTCTCTGCTCTTACTAGCTGGCCTAAGGAAGAGCTGGCTGGAGCTGGCTTCCTCCCCTCTCTGAGCTGAGCCCGTGTGGACTGCAGGCGACAGGGCCACATCGATGGCCCATCTGAGCTCTCTTCCCTTCTGGCCTCCTCTCTTTGTTCCTGTTTGCCCACCTTTAAATGCCTCAATGTGCAGATCTCTCAGGTGTTCCTGTATGTTGAGCAGGAAATCCTTTGTTTAGTTATAGCTGATCAACTTGTTGACATTTCAGGGAGGGGAGACAAAGGGGATCTTTTATGCCACCATTCCTCTGACATCACTCTCCTTAATTTATTCAACTACTTGTGAAAAAATTCATATCGTCCCTGTTTTACATCTGAAGAAACTGAGGGTCACAAAAAATAAATTTCCACTTAGTTCTAAAGTGTGGAAGCCAAGATAACTGACTCCTTCAGTCTTTTTTTCCACCATAGTCCTCACTCAATTCCTTTCTCAAGAACTTCCTTTCCCTTGTTTCCCACAATTCTGCATAGTAATACATATTCACCCACCTTGATTTCAGATAGTTCCTTTGGGACCTAATTGTGGTATTTAATAGTTTTCTGCAAGCCAGTAATTCTCAATAGGGTGGGGAATGGCACGTCTCCTCTAGATGAGGCAGCTCAGAATCTTCTTGAATTAGGAGAGAGGGTAATGTCACTGTTTTGTGCCTGGGGACAGGAAGCTGGAAAAAATGTTGAGAACTACTGCTTTTAAATGAGAACAGGTTGGACAATTGAGCAAAAAAGGTCAGTGATTTTCTTTGTAGCAGACTCCAGCCCTCCCCACCAGCCCCTATTTTCACCAAGCAGTTTTTCTAAGAATTGGGAGAGCTGAAAACTTCCGAGAATAATGGGGGGAAGTTCCTTAGGCTAAGCTGGGCCCTTTGTCTTCCTCTTATTGCCCCTGGGCTTTGATTAAATGTCAAGACTCTAGTTGAAAGGAGCTAGGGGTGTGACAGGTTGCCCATCACAGGTTGGGAGATGACCTTTTCCAACCATCATTTCCAATTCACAAAGTTTGGGATGAAGCACCCTTGTGAAGTGGGAAAAATCTTCTGGAGATTTTCCAGGACTATTTCCCAGTACCTGCATACCCCTGCCTGGAGAATAATCTCTTTTGGCAGACACATATCTAGAGCTGTGCAAAAGAGGTGGTCCTGAAATTTTGAAATCTAATTCTAATGTAAATGAGATAAGGCAACAAAAAACTCTTTGACTTTTATGTCATCAAATTTCCCTAAAGCAGGTGATTTAAAATATGAATATTTTAGAAAAATAGATTTTACTCATTTGATCACTCATCCATCTTAATATGAGTATATTCCTCAGGGACCCGTTCCTTCAAAATGAAACTCAGATGCTTTTTGGGGTTTCTCCTTTCACAATAAACAGCAGTGTATTATTTTCTAGAACTATTTGAGGCTAGATATACTTTCACCTAGCACTTTCACGGAATGATTTACTCAAAAACCCATAATAAATGATCACTCTTTGCTTAGCTCTCAACAATTACATTATATCACATTACATTGTAAATCCATTTTCAATTGATTTTATCAGTGCTTTCCAAATTCCTTAAGTGAATATAAACCAAGGTGAATCTTGACTGATTTCCTCAGTCAAGAGATCCCTTACTCCATCAAAATGTCCTACTACTTTGCCACTGCAAAAAGAAGAAAGTCACCAGAGGATCAATGGTGATGTTTTCAGGCAGGAGTCCATTATTTATTCATATCAGACACAAATGAGTAGCTATATTATGGACACCCAGGTATTGACAGTTCAGTCCCAAGGACTTCTGGGAGATTGCTGTCTTAGAGGACCAAATGTTATTTTTGTAATGTAATTTATATCATTTTCCTTGTTCTGGCTTAGTTCTTTACATTTTTTTTATTTCTCTTAGACCTCATTACCCTACCCTTTAGTCCTTCAGTATCCAATATGGTGTTGGGCAATAATAATAAATATAACAAATGTTCACAATTCATCTGCTAAAAAGGCATGCTTGTACTTTCAATAAGCGTTTCTTGTTTGATTTGCCTTATCCTGCAAAAAATTACCTGATCAATTTTACTGAGGGCAAAATGGCTACCACACCAGAGTAGAGGAGTTTTGTTGTTTCAAAGCACATTCCTTATCTTTGCCAGAGAATACTAATGTTATACTTATTCTCCATAAAAAACAAACAATGCACTATTACTCAGCTGTAAAAAAGAAGAAAATTTTTTGCTTTGGGACAGTATGGATGGACCTGGAGAACATTATGCTAACTGACATAAGCCAGTCAGAGAAAGACAAATACCATATAATTTCATTCATATGTGGAATCTAATGAACAAACTGAACTAACCCGGGAAATGGGTACAGACTCATAGATGGAGAGCAGGATGACAGCTAATGTCAGGGAAGTGAGGGGGTAGAGAGATAGAGCAAAAAGGAAAAAGGACTCATGGACGTGGACAACTGTGTGGTCATTGCGAGGGAGGGGCAGAGTAAGGGGACTAAATGGTAATGGAAAAGTACGATAGAAAAGAAAAACACAAATAATGCAATTTACAAAGAGAAGATAAGACTGGCAGCTTTTACCCCTAGTTGGGCTTTGCTGTATTCTAAGTAGATTTGGGAACAAACCATTAAAGGCTATCTTGCCAATGAAACGAAAAAGAGAAGAGGAGAGAGAAGACAGGAAGAAAGAAAGAAGGAAAGAATGAGAGAAGAGGAGAAGCTGAGACCCCTGACCCTGCTCTGGGAGGGGAATTCCAAAGGCTTTTCAAACCTTTTCTTCCTGTCCTTTGATATGTGACATGCAATTCTCCTTACCCTGCCCCCCTTTATTTTTCCTCTGTCCTTTTGTGACCCTTTAAAAAATACCTAAGCTCTGAAAATAGTGAGTTGTTCTCTTTCAATTTGTGGAGTAAAACCTAGCAGAATAATAAAGAGGAATTTTAAAACAAGCACTGACCTGGGAAACAGGGTTTCAGGTTTACCATTACAGGCTGTGTGGCCTTGGTCAAGTTACTTAACTTCTCTGAGCTTCAGTTATAAAATAAATGTACTCTTCATGTTTCTGTGAAAATTGTTTGCTGTATCAGGAAATTGTACAGAAATTCTGGGGAAAAGGTAGTGAAATTTGTATATTTATGAAAGATTTGAAGTAGAAGTCGCTTTTTCAAGGTACAAATTATTAATAAAAAGTTTTCTATTTTAATCTTTATCTTGACCCACATCTCTATCTCAGACTTGACATTATTACCACCTCCAGGTGTAAAGTGCCCTCACCTTACTTGCCCTTCTGCATACCTCCTTCCTGATCAATCTCACCAATGCCTTTTATCCAGAATAGCAATCTTTCTCCCATTGCTACCTAATTAGAAGCATTGTTTAGTAAACAGAATTGTTTAGTAAAAATCTGACTGCTTAAAAAATGTGGCTGGCAATTAGCATCACCATCTTTTCCCCTTCTTCTGTTTCTTTCCTTTGTGATTGCTGTAATAATCCCCACTCGTTTCCATTCATAATACTAGTGAGGAAAGAAACCAGAATTATGATTATCTTTCCCCTTTAAGAACAGATAGATCATTGGTGCTTCTGGATGGTGACTAGTCAAATAATTAAAGTCAGAAATAACTATTTCAAGAGAAAGGAGATGCTGCATCCAATGGCAAATGTATACCATGAATTTCAATTGTCAGCTTATTACTCTGGTCTGATTGACCAAACTTTAATAAAGCTTGGCCTATGGCTTTTGAACCCATCATTTTAACACCTTCCTTGGCTATTTGCAGCTTCTCCTTTACTTAAAGCCAAGTAGTTGCCAGTGGGGGATGTACCCTTGGGGATAGTGAGTCCCTTTCTTCTTTTTTGGGGGGAAGGGTGTGAGGCATGCTCAGTACATGTAGTTATCAAGTTTATTCTGTCATTGTCTGTGGCAAGGAAATCTGTTAGAATTTAAACTATTGTTGCTAAAAAGAAAATACTAGAGAGATAATATAACAAAAAGTGGTTATCTTAGAGCCATGGCATTTATGAAGAAGACTCCTTTTCTGCATTTTTTCAAAATTCTACAAATAACATATACTACTATCATTTTTACATGATATGAAACATTATGTGAATATATATTATATATTAAACAATATAACATAATCTTTTAAAAAACTTTTTAAAGATTTTATTTATTTATTTTTAGAGAGGGAAGGGAGGGAGAAAGAGAGAGAGAGAGAAACATCAATGTGCGGTTGCTGGGAGCTGTGGCCTGCAACCCAGGCATGTGCCCTGACTGGGAATCGAACCTGTGATGCTTTGGTTCGCAGCCCGTGCTCAATCCACTGAGCTACGCCAGCCAGGATAATCTTTAATAATATCAAATAAAGTGTTAATTAAAAATAAACACAACAGTTGCCATTTTTGTTACCATGATAAAATTACATTTGTGTGCATGGGAAAAATAGATGCAAGCATACTTTGATCTTTCTCAGTGGTGATACTACCCACAAATATATTGTAGTAAATTAATGTGTAAAATGGATGAAGTGACCTCTACCTCCTTCTTCCTACCTGTTAGCAGTAACTGCAGTTATCAGTTTGTTTCCTTCAGGTGCCAGTGGCCCTTCAGTGTGTTCCCTGGTTCCTTTTTTCTCCCTTCTCTCAGAAGTAGGAGCTAATCAAATATTTCCATGCTTTAGGAGAGCTGTATGTTAAAGATTCCCTTTGAATAAGGGGAAAAAAAACAAATAAATATCCTCTAATTGTTATGTATTTAGAAAATTGGTTGTGATTTAGCATGCTAAGTTTTCACCTAAAAATTACACTTGGAGCCCTGGTTGGTGTGGCTCAGTGGATCAAGCGCTGGCCTTTGAACCAAAAGGTTACTGGTTTGATTTCCAGTCAGGGCACATGCCTGGGTTGCAGGCCAGTCCCTGGTTGGGGGCATGTAATAGATACCCGATAGATGTTTCTCTCCCTCTCTTTCTTCCTGCCTTCCCCTCTCTCTGAAAATAAATTAATAAAATAAGAAAAAAACTTACACTTGGAGTCAGTATCTTGAGAAAAACACATTTGGTGGCATTAATATTTTCAGTTGTTGACATTCAGTTCTCATCATGAAATTGTTGTCAAAACAGATAGAATTCTGTACACTTGGCAGTCTTGCCTAAAAGCAAAGCCGGAGACTGGAATAGCAGGAATTTACAGGTCAAGACAGAAGGGCATTTGGCAGAGTTAGTCATGAGGAAGTCTGCATGGTACACTTTACCAAAAGCAGCTCACATTGCACTAAGCCCTGATGTTTTAGTCACTTTAGGGAATGAATAAATCACTAGTCCAACCCAAAAGAACTAGACAAAAATCTGGGACATTGAAAGCACAGGAATTAGCCCATTATTAATATTAGCCTATTAACTTTAAATCACTTTTGCTCTTTTTGAAGCAATCTGTTCTCATAGAATTATTTTTTCTACCTACAATAAATAGCCAAATGCGCCTATTTATTGGTTATATTTCATAGAATCAGAGGACTTTAAAGCTGGAAGGATCTGTAGAACTTAGCTAGTTTAGCCCTTTCAATTTACAAATGAGGGCACTGAGGCCAGGCCACTTCATGTGTTACAGGGAGAGCCAGCCTTCAAGTATGTAGGTTCCTTCGCCCATGAGTCAGCATTCTTCATTCTTTTCACTACACCAGCTGCCGGTGTAAATAATGTGCCTTGATTTTAAATTTTGTTTTTCAGGAATTGGACGAGATGCTTGAAGAAATGGATGACAGGAGAAGGCACTGGAAGGAGAATATGTTTGCTCCTTTTTTCAGTGCTCAGGGTGTTCTAAATGAGGCTCTACAGCCTGAATCCTCTCCTGAACTAATGTCTTTAGGTAAGAGCAAGAGAATGGAAGGAATTTATCATTTGTCTGAGAGAAAGATTCAAGAAGAGCCTATATTCAAGAGGAAAGAATTTATTTACCAGGCAAATGAAAAAGAACAAGAACTAAATTTAAGAGAAAGAAAGATGAACATTTCAAAGAATGAAGCAGATGCAAACTCTGTCTCCTGTGAATCATCTAATTTGGATGTTGGAACTGAAGAGAGCTTTGATAGCACAGAAGATGATTACATCTGGAATACCAAGGGGTTACCAATTCCAAGGAGACAAGACAAGAAGAAAAAATATACTGAAGGAATGTATCCAAAACTTAGCCTGAATATTATGAATGAAGAACTGGAGGAACTTAATATGAAATGCAAAAAAATACAAATGGAATATGAAAATGCTGAAAAGGAACTTGTGAAGGCCAAAAAGGAAGTCTCCGCAAAATCCCTAAATTTTCAGGAAACTTGGAAGAAACACCGGGAACTTCAAGCTTTAAGAAATGACCTGTTTGAAAAAGCAACAAATGTGAGAAAGTTAACTGAAGAGCTCCAGGAAGCCAAAGAAGTCATCTACAAGTTGACCCAAGAGAACAAACATTTAAAAGAATCTGTGAGGAAGTTAAAGCATCAGAGTGAGGTTGGAAATGCACTCATAAAAGAAGAAATAAAAATTTATTATGAATTAGAAATGGAAAAGATCCGTGGAGAGCTCGATGCTATCAAGGATGAGCTAAGAGTTGAGAAGACCCTGCAAGCAAGAAATAACAGAGCCCTGGAGTTGCTGAGAAAACACTTCTCTACTGTGACATCAAGTACCCTTGACAGCTTTACAGGGGATGTTTTTTCACACTTGAAAAATTAAAAGCCTTTAATTAGGCACATCTTTGAGCCAAATCAGTGTTTCTGGTGCTTTTTTTGGTGTGCTGCTTCAAGTGTGTTTAATGGGATGTAATTTTCATTTTTGGTGAGTCAAGACATCTGTACAATGTATATATTTTAACTTCAAAGTGTCTGCTTTCTCTTTCCAGTGAAGTTATTACAGAGGTCCAAATGGAAATGAAGCTTCAGAAACCTTTTTTAAAAATATCATTTCACTCAGACCTGTAGTGATTCACCAAATCATTTATGAATACAAGTCAACAGCCATGTTGTGATCTTGTTATGCCCTTGGCTCATGAATGTTCTTCCATCTGTGTTCATTAATGTCGACAATAAAAATCATGTTTATGTGCATAAGCATAACATATGTCTGTGGCTCTTATGGCTGCCTGTTCAGACTCAGTGGAATACAAAAATCTGTCTCCTTTCTTTGATATGTAACCTTAATTAGGCACATATAAACATCTCCAGAAGAAAAATGCAAATTTTTATCCTCCCTGTTGTCTTCCCCATGCTTTCTCCCTTGACCTAGGCACGGTTCCCATAGACTAGAAGATGACTTACAGACATGGCTGTGACCTTTGCTAAAGCCCTGATTTGTCAGCAATGGCTTTTGTGTTTTCTTATGTTGACCACCAAGGGGCATTGTTTACACAGTTCTTACAAAATTCTACTGGAGGGTGGGGTGGGGGAATTTATAGGTTTCTCCCCCAGCTTACATGACCAGCTGATTGGGACTTGGTGAAAGGTACAGGGTGTCAGCTAGGTAACCTGTTAGTGAGCTGCCTTGATTTAGACAGGAACCCAGTTCTGTAAGCAGCCTGGGCAATGATAATTTATTTTCCACTTTCAGAGAATAAAAATGTACTGCCTCAATCCTCTGGTAGAAACTATGGGCCAGTTGATTCTTTCCATTTGTTTGCAGAGTGGAGGGGAGTGAAGGGGGGTGGGGAATGGGACAACTGTAGTAGCATAATCAATAAAATATATTAAAGAAAAAATCATCAAGATTTTTGTAATTGAAGCCCCATTGGGTTTTTTTTTAAGATTTTATTTATTTATTTTTATAGAGGGAAGGGGGGGGAGAGAGAAACATCAGTGTGCGGTTGCTGGGAGACATGGCCTGCAACCTAGGCATGTGCCCTGACTGGGAATCGAACCTGCGATGCCTGGTTTGCAGGTTTGGTATTTTTAAATCCAATGAGCCAAATGTAATTACAGGCTATGAGGGTGGGATACAATTGTAAGGGTTTAGGTATATTCTCACGGGAAATCCCCAGACTGGCAGTCTGAACATTTGGGTTCTAGGACCTGCTTTGCAATTAACTAGCTAAATAAAAGTCCTAAAATTCTTCATCTGTATAATGAGGGAGTAGAACTGTCATCCAGATTTTCTTTACTTCTAATGTTCTGTGATTTCACCACAGTGATTTTATTTTCAGGTATAACTGCACCTGTGAAGAAGTAAAACTCCTATGGCATCAGATGCACTCGGTTCTAATATTTGAGGGACCTACATTTCAGACATCCCATTCAAAGAAATATACAAAGTCTCTTCTTTATAGTTTGAACATTTCCAAATACTGTGTCATTACTAATCAGGAGAGTAAATAAATGAGGTTATTCCTTCTCCTTTCTCCTGTTACATTTTTACTTGTTAAGGTTGGAGAAGACATGGTGGAGACCAACTAAGCTGACCTAAAGGCTGAGTGGGGCTGGTCTAGCCTGGGAAGGTTGGACTCAATTGAAAGACAATCATCTTTGGCACTTGCTGATTTAGCCCTGATAACCCAGGAACTGGCAACGTAAACAGGAAAGATGACTTCCAGGTTTTTGGTGGTCACTAACTTCTCACAAAGGGGCTAGGTACAAAAGCAAACTAGGAACTCTTTGCCCTATTTGACTGTCTTCCTCATCATCCCTTTCAAAAACTATCCCTTTGTCTTTGCCCCAGAAAGACTCTTAGTCCTTGACTGCTAGTATGTAGAACTATTTACATGTTAAAATATTTCACAGATTGTATTAATTAAGCTACTGGGCACAATCTTTGTAGTATATTTTAATTTTTAAAGAAGAGCTTTACTCCAGTAGAATTTCTATCAACCAAGCATGCGTGTAAAATCTTAAGTGAAAACTTGGGCCCTGGCTGGTATGGTTCACTGGATTGAGCACCAGACTGAACCAAAGGGTCATCAGTTCAATTCCCAGTCAGGACACATGCCCTGTAGGGGACACTAAAGAGGCAACCACACACTGATGTTTCTCTCCCTCTCTTTCTCCCTCCCTTCCCCTCTTAAAATAAATGGTCTTAAAAAAAAACTTGGTCAATCTTCCTTGTGTGTATGTGTGCCTATGCATGTTTGAGGTGCAGGGAAAGAGTGTGCTGGAGGGAGGTCCAGAAAAAACAACTGCATGGCTTGGCCCAGCTCTAGGGTAGGGTGCTTGTATTTCTGGGAAGGACGTGGAAAACATTCTTGATGAGACAGGCCTGGGATGCTGAGCTCTAGCAAGCCCCAGCCTATGGAAAGCCTAGGTCCAAACACCAGGGATACAGTAGACAATCACCAGGTCCAGAGGGCTAAAAAGAAATGGAAGCCAAGGTAACAGATCCACTAGTATGGAGCTAGGAAGGGTTCTCATATTTTCACACTTTTAGTTTTAAAAGCAGGGCTGCAATAAGCTTGGAGAAAGCTAAGCAATTCCTCTTCCTGGGCAGATGGGAACAGCAGTGGGCTGAAGTGGCTTAAAGAACCAGAATCAAAGCAGATGCTAATATGCTGTCCCATTGTCTCTGTAATGACATTCTCTTGCATTAGGTGGCTCCCAATTTTTATCAGAATATATTGTCGTCTCTTTTGGCATATTGAATTGGAGATGTACAGGTATTTTTTTTCAAGGTTTTATTTTTTTTTAGAGAGAGGGTAAGGGAGGGAAACATGAAGGTGTGAGAAGTACAGAGATCAGTTGTCTCTCCCATGCCCCCCACTGGTGACCTGGCCCATAACCCAGGCATGTGCCCTGACTGGGAATTGAACTGGCGACCTTTTGGTTCACAGGCCAGTGCTAAATTCACTGACACACATCAGCCAGGGCTAAAGGTTTTTGTTTTGTTTTACCAGTAATGGTACATCATGCTACTCATCCCTTTAATCTGTTGGGTAAAATACTTGAAATCAGCAATGGAATTACACACCATTCCCCACCAAATTCCAGTTTCTCACTAAAAAGCATGGGGTGTCATAGGGCTCTAGAAATATCTCCTCCACATTCAGTTTACAATCCAGTTCTGGAAACATTTGCTGATCACTTCTTACCAGAGTTAATCACTTCTAAGACACACTTAAAAATATTTTGACATCCCTGAATTTGTGACACATCTTGAAATCAACGGCATGTCATAGTGTAATAGTGTTTGGGTTTTTTTAAACCTCCCTTAATGGTTCATAAAATAATGGTTCAGTGGGGTTTTAGATTTGATGGAATGTGGTATGTGCTAGGCTGGGGATGTGGGGATAAAAGGGTTTATGAATAAGACAGGTCTCTGACCTCAGTGACCTTACTTATGTGACTAACTGAAAGAACGTGGTAAATGCTATACTAGCAGTGCTAATACAAAGTGCTGTGGGAGCACAGGGGAGGATCAATTAATTCTGCCTGTGGGGCTGGGAAGGACTTCATAAAGGAGGTGACATTTGAGCTGAGCCTTGAAGGATAAGAAGGATTTTTCCAAGCCGGGGGCAGGGGCGGGGGCATTTCTGGAATGTGAATGTAGAAGGTCTATTTGGCTTCAAAGAGGATTGGTAACAGCAATGAATTAGAACATTAGGCTGTTACATTTTGCTGACTTTTAAAGTCCCATTTGAGGTTCTACTCTGAAAACTGTGATTCCAAATTTTTGCTCATTTGCAGGTAGACTAGAGAATGTAGCTATGATATAAAGACCAGGTCCAGATAACAAACTGCAGGAAAATATTCTTTTGCTGGTGCCACTGTACTTTTGGTTGCCATCATTTTTGTTTTGGAAACAAAAGACCTAAGAGATTTTGCTTATAATATCCAGCTAAGTCCACTGTGAGCAGTCCGGTTTCAAAGACATGTATGAAAGAGAAACACCACAGTTGCCCCTCTCTCTGTGAAAGCACAGTGTGGCGGAGATTAAGTGCACAAACTTTGATTATCCACTTACTAGCCATGTGAGCTTGAGAAAGTTGCATAATTACCAGTAGCTCAGTTCCCTCATTTTGTAGGACAGGGTTAATAAATAGTGTTATTGGGAGAATAAAATGAGATCACATACAGTGAATAAATGTCACTATTGTCAACATATTATTATTATTACACAACTGACAAGGGGGAATAGACCAAGTCCAACTATTGTCCCCCAAACTATCACTGTCACCAAACTCTACACATACAGGGTGGGTAAAAATAGGTTTACAGTTGTTCATATGGAAAATAAGACAATAATAACTAATAAGACAAGAAGAAACACTGTGTTTGCATACTCACACTATTATTCTTCAAATTGTGTTCTCTGGAGAGGACATGCTAAACTCACCCATAGTATGAGTTTCAGTGATGTGTGAGATACATTTGGAAAGTTGGAAGAAGGTGCAGGGAGGGCATTTTTATTTTATTAGCATATGAAGCCGTAAGCCAAAGTCATGAATTTGTTACAATGGCCTTTCTGGCCTCAAGGCAGACCCTGTAAAGGGAATTTTCTTGGGTCAGAGCCTACCCAGCCCCACTCCAATTGGGTTGGTGTAAGGCTACCCCACCCCCCACCCCGGGCCCTGGCAGGCTGAATACCAGAAGGGGATAGAAAGCCCTGCTGTAGTGCTCCAGGGAGAAAAAGCTTATCTAGGAAAAGGGAATGGAGACAAGAGGGGCTATTATAGCATTTTTATTTCCCCTTGGCACAGGGAACCATGCAGCTGGGGACCTGCTACTACAGCTGCTCAGATAAAATAAGAATAAGTTATTGTCTTGTTCTTTGTAGTCATAAGACACTGGAGCTGTAGTTCCCCGTGTATTTTAGGTGTGTCCTCCTTTCATACTGAGTATCAAGGTGGTGTCTCCCCTGTTCAGTGGCCAGAGCTACTTTTCACAGAGTCTCTCCCCCGCTACCTCTCTCACTGTTGATGATGCCTAGCTTTTTGGCATTTGCTACATTTCTGGAGGCTCAGGTTGCCATTTCCCAGGAGACTGAATTCGTGCCTGGTTCTCTCAGAATGTGTTCTGTGACATCCTTGAAGCATTTCTTTTGCCTGTCAGCTTATGCCTATTGACTCCACAATAGCTATTGTCATGTACTATATTCCAGACCATGATAAAAGACATATCTGAGAAATTCTCCTTATGTCACTAGTATCCTAGCCTGAATTTGGATTGTTGGTTAAAGCCTAGTTAAAATACTTTATTATGTGTCACACGCTCCATGTATGACATCTTATATAATCTACAAAAATACTAGTAAATGGTAAATCTGAGATTCAAACCCAGACTGTCCCACTTCACATATGATACTTGTTCCATTATATCAGACTACATTTTGTGCTGAAATTAATGAGCCAGATGTTCAATCAGCATTAAGGTTAGTTAAATTTCTCAAAGACAAACTGGTTTATTACTGCAATCTGGACTCTACTTGAGTAAGCCATATCTTAAATGGCTGAGATGAAAGGTGAAGATGTGTCTTATTATTGCAGAGACCATAAAGTGTTCATGTCTTCTGGTGATGGCATATAAGGTTTACATGAAGGACACAACACCCTCTTCCTATAACGATGAACTTGACTGTAATAATAACCTAAACAAAAACAATTGAAATATGAAGCCCATTTGACAGTCTTTAAAGCAAGCTCCAGCACTGATGGAACCAAGTTAATAAACACGCAGGATTCTTTAATCAACACTCATTGTGACTTTGGGGATCTGTGTTCTTTTTAATAATTCGAAGTTATTTATTAGATTTAACATAATATTTCCCCTTTGAAATTTTTTTAAAGATTTTATTTATTTATTTTTAGAGAGGGAAGGGGGGGAGAGAGAGAGGGAGAGAGAGAGAAACATCAATGTGTGGTTGCTGGGGGACATGGCCTGCAACCTAGGCATGTGCCCTGGCTGCGAATCGAACCTACGATGCCTGGTTCGCAGCCCGTGCTCAATCCACTGAGCTACACCAGCCAGGGCTCCCCTTTGAAATTTTGTCTCCTAAAGTGTTTTTATTGAAAGCTGACTACTTTTTTAGGAAAAAAAAATTTTGTGAGCCCCCTTGATGCTTTGAAAGTGTTAAATATGTTTGCTGATTTTATATATATCACTGCAAAAGTAAGTTTACAGTTTTTCATACAAAATAATAAAATAATAATATGAGAAAAAACTGTGTTTCACATACTCAAAACTGTAAACCTACTTTTGCTTTGCTCTGTGCATTTCACTCGTATTGTTTTCTTGACACCCTGGTAACTTGCTCAAAGTTGCAATAAAGAAATAACATCTGTTCATCCATAGCAATACTTCTTGAAAAACACCATTTCAGGATCTCTTTATGAAACAAAATATCTTTAATAACAAGACAAAATGTTTTCTTTAAATTTACAAATTTAATCATGATTTTACCAAATAACAGTTCTTCTTCTTATAATAAGGTAGAAGAAAAGGTAGAGAGCTGCTTTTGGCATTCATAATTATGGCTTATATCAACAAACAGCCTGGAGGACATTTCTGGTTTTAAGGTAATCAAATTTTTAAAATGCATAATATACTTTTATGTGGTTTTAGTTAGTGAGTTAATTTATTTTTAGAGAGAGAGAAGGAAAGAGAGGGAGAGAAACATCAATATGAGACAGAAACACTGATTGTTTGCCTTCTGTACGTTCCCTGACTGGGGACCAAACCCATAATCTAGTGATGTACCTTGACAGGAAATCAAACTCATGACCTTTGGTAGGTGGGACAATGCCCAACCAACTGAGCCACACCGGCCAGGGCTTTTCTGTAGTTTTAATGAGTGCAAAAAACATGCATGTGGCATAAAATATATGCCACATATATTTGGGGCATATATGGGGTAAAATATTTTACCCCATAAAATATATAAATCTTTTATTTTTAGATATATCAAGCTATGTCTATAAAGAAACTGCCAAGGGCAAAGGGCTCCAGTTCTTACATTTGTGCCAGGGCAAAAGCTGTACTAGAAAAAGTGAGATGTGGCTTTTGCCCAGTTGGACTCACCGATAAAAGATACTGAGATGGAGCCCTGGCTGGTGTGACTCAGTGGACTGAGCACTAGCCTGTAAACCAAAGGGTCGCTGGTTCAATTCCCAGTCAGAGTACATACCTGGGTTGTGGTCCAGGTACCTGGTGGGGGGCACATGAGAGTCAACCCCACATTGATGTTTCTCTCTCTCTCTTTATTTTTCCTTTCCTCTCTCTAAAACTAACTAACTAAATAAATTCTTTTACTTCACACAATGGCAAAAAAATAGTTTATAAAAAGGATACTGAGATGGAGTATGGGATGCAGGAGTTTATTAGGGATCAACACCTCTGAAGGAAAGGGAGAGGAAGTAGGATTGAACAGAGAGTGAAGTCAAATTTCCATGCAAACCTAACAAAGCCTTGTCAACCAGGCAGGGCATTCTGGAGTACTATCAGTGACCCACAGTGGGTGGAAATGGCTGGGCCTTTAGACCCTATCTTAGTCAGTCACCAGACATGGGTTGCCACTGAAAGAGTACAATCTGGGATAGAGTGGCTCTCCACAGATAAGGCAGACCCTGAAAGAACTACCAGCTGGAGGGTGGAAATGGGAGGGAGGTGGGGAGGGATGGGAGGGTGGGCTGGGATGGGAGTAAAGGACAGAAAACTGTACTTGAACAACAATTAAAATAAAATTTAAAAGTCATACAAAAAAAAAAAAGAACTACCAGCTGGAGACTCTCTGCTGACCTCATGTTTTTGTTTTGTTGGGTGGCGGCAAGTCCTTGAGGGAGACCTGTTTGGTGCATCTTTGTGTCTGCCACTGTCCATCCCTTGCACCTCTCCTTCTGGATTCCTTCCGGCACCTCTTCCAGAGGTCTTAGAAGAGTATTGTTAGTGGGACTAACTACAGCCCCCACCTCTGCAACTAGTCTTGGACTGCAATTGACATCACCTCCTTCCTTCACTATCCATTCTGGCTAGGCCACTGTCACCCTTAGCTACTGCCCTCTGGTGGCCTCAGTAGCTTACTGGTTGGCCTGACCTAGACCCTCATTTTGAAGGGACTGAGCTCCTGGTCACGATACCCTTCTCAGGCTGGGGCTTCTGTACCTGTATCCATACAGTCACCATTGAACAAGGGAGTACTAACATATGCCCAAGTGGCAACATCTTTCCATGCATATTTCTCCATACCCCATTGTGTAACAGAGTATTGCCTATTTGCCTCCTCCTGATAATCAGAGTCAATTACACCTGCCAAGTCACTGGACCCTCTTCTGGCCTGATGGTCCCTGGACACAAGCAGCCCAAAGTGCCTAGGCAGAAGCTGTAGCTCTTGCTCTGTTCCCTCCTTTGGAGACCATTCCTCTAGTTCTGTAGTTATAGGAATGGTAAGCACGAAGTTTCTGTATTAGTCAGGATTCAATCAGAATAGTGGAACCATTAAAAGATTTTATTTGTGTATCTACATCGTGTACATCTATTTAACATCTACCAATTGTTCAACATAGATGGCATAGGCTTCACTTACTCATTTGTGGGAGCTGGTTAAACAGACTCTGTAACATTTGTACCTAAAGCTGTAGCTTGAAGTCTTCAGGGCAGTCAGGAGGAAGCAATAAATATAAAATTGGGGAGAACAAGAACCTAGAAGCATGAACTGGAACCCAGGAGGATGAACTGAAGTCTGCATCAGTCTCTCATCTCCAACTTTGACGATGTGGCTATCCTGCAGGAGAAGCTGGTGTTCTTTGCTCATAACTGCACACACCTGGCCCTGATCCAGGAATCTGAGAAGCTGAAGGAGTATTGAGGGGAGGGTGTAACAACAGCTGCAGGCCCGGTTGTTGCCCCACACTGGTGAGGTGAGCCAATAGGTGACAGTATACATGAGCTGCAACTACACTTGGTTCCCCTACACTGGATTTCCAAAATCGAAACTATATGCTGGATGCCTGCTTCAATAAGACCTGCCAGATCTGTGAAACATCTCATAGGTAAAAGAATTCTGGGAAATGTACTTCAGCCTAGGCACGCTGTCATATTACAAACCTGCTCCAGTCCCTCAGTGAGTCATTGGGAGTGATGGTAATTGGAATCACTCTTACTTCCACCCTTTGATTCCCAGACTATGTATTCTTCCAACTGAGAACTCAGTGCTATATAAAATTCTTTGATTTGGTGACTATATTTCATCCTGGAAGATGGCACTCCATTCTCACACAGTATTGTCTATCTGCCTAAATTTTCAAATGATATTTTTGCTGGGTAAAGAATTTGTGCTTGATTTTCCCCTTTGAGCATTTAAGAAATGTGGCTTCACTGTTTTCTTATGTGCATTGTTCCTTTACACATAGTATTTTTCTTCACTGCAGTTACTGGTTTTATGTAATTTGGTTATGATGTGACTTGATGTCATTTTCTTCGTGTTTCCTATACTCGAGGTTCATTGAACTTCTTGGATCTGTGGGTTTATAGTTATATTTTGGTTAAATATTATTCTCTCTGTCAACTCTCTCTCTGAAGCTGTGCTTTCAGTTGACTGTTACAGTGCTCTATCAGACCAGCAGTCTCTGGATGGTATGGTATGTAATATGACCAGTGGGTCCCATAGCCCTGTGCCATCTCTTGTAACCTCTTGCTATAAAAGTTGGTATTCACCCTCGCTGGTGTGACTCAGTGCATTGAGCACCAGCCTGTGAACCAAAGGGTTGCTGGTTCAATTCCCAGTCAGACCACATGCCTGGGTTGTGGGCCAGGTACCCAGTAGGGGGCATGCAAGAGGCGAATACACATTGATGTTTCTCTCCCTCTCTTTCTCTCTTTCTAAAAATAAATAAATAAAATCTTTTTTAACAGTTGGTCTTCCTGGTCTTACATAATGTTATATGAGATCTTATGCTAGTGGATTAAATACTTCCTAAGTCCTGAGAACAAGGCACCAGCTGAGGCTCTGCAAGCAAAAAAGCCAAACCCACACTTAAAATGTGTCTATTTCTATGAGAATAAACTATTGGCCTTTTCTGGACTGAAGGGGCATAGTGTTGTGAACTTGCCATCAAGTTGCCAATTGGTCTTCTTGAGCAGTGGTGCCATACTGGGGGCTCTGTGCTGGTCTTTGTACTTGGCAGTTTGAACATTGCACAATAGCAATAGCTATATTGGCCTTAAGTGGCAGTCCATCCTGTTGGGTCCATGCATAGCCTCTGTCTCTGCCACTGTGCCCATCATGCCATCACTGGGGTGGCCAATGACAAAAACAGGCTGATATTAACCACCCAGGTCATTGTGTCTACTTAGTTGTTCAGTGCCTCCTGTGAGCTATATGCTCTCTGGTGGGTGTTAACATATGATGCAAAGATCTTCGTGCTTACAGACCACTTTCACATGCCCATTCACGTGTCTTTGCCTCAGATCTTCTTGTTGTCAATCACCCAGTTTTTTTTGTTCCAAACAACTAACACACTAACCATCCCATGAACCTCTAACCATAAATTCATAAATATTTAACCTTGGACCACTCCCCTTTCCACTCAAGATGAGTGATCAAGCACATCACCCCAAACTCTGCCCATTGGGAGAATTTTTACTTGGCACTGTCTTTCGAGTCCCCCATTCCCCAAGTGGGGCTATAAATCAGCCATGGTCCATTTTTGGCTTGTACCCTCACATTGACCCAACTCATCCATAAACTAAGATTTTTCCTCCAGCTTGAATGGATTTGATGGGGTCCCCATAAAGCTGTAGGCACAAACTGAGGAAGGCACACTTGTACCACAGTAGTGTGTGCCATGGGCATCTGAGCGACTTGATCTTGAAGTTTTATTGTGCCATTTAGTCCTGTTTATGATCATTCCTGGATGCTCCCCATTTCATCTTTTGCTAGATTGTTGCTGGGTACCCCGACCTTATGATTTAGTAGGTCTGATAGGGCCTAGTTGATGATAGGCTGTTCTAATTGTATGGTTACTCGATGCCCCATGGTCACCAGGACCCGGTTGCATATCAGAAGTTGGTTTTCAAAGGGCATATGATTCTCTTCTGCATTGGCATGGCCTTACTCTAGAATCCCATGAGTATGCATTGTGATTCTGCCACAGGATTTTGCCACAGATTCCAAACTACATCTTTTTCCACCATTGACATTTCCAATTTAACATGATCTACCATATTGTATGGGCCAGGTGGCAGGTCAACTTGCATGACAGCCTGAACCTCTTGCAGAGCCCTTTGATTCTCTGGAACCCAGTCATAGCTGGCAGCTTTCCTTGTCACCTGGTATAAGAGATGGCATACCCCTAAGCATGGGATATGCTGCCTATAGCACCCACTGAAGCCCACTGGGTATTATCGTTCCGTCTTTGTAGCAAGAGGTGGGATGTGCAAAAAGTAGTCTTTTAGTTTAAAGGAAATGTCCCAGCATACTCTTGACCACTGGACCTCTAAAAGTTGTATGGATCTGGTAAGCCTCTGAATCTTTGTGGGGATTTTATCTCCCATCATGGGGAGTGCATGTCTCTTACCAAGAGGTGGCACACTCACTCTCTCTTGCTCTTTCAGTCTGATCAATAAAATGCCACCAATGTAATAAGTTAATGTGATGCTCTACAGGATGTCCACATAATTCTGATCTCTTCAGACTAAATTATGACAGAATATAGGGGAGCTAATATAGCCTTGGGACAAAACTAGAAATTTATACTATTTCCTGTTCCATTTGAATGCCCACTCTTTCTGCTTCTCTTCTCTGCTTGAGACAGAAAATGAAGTATTTGCCAAATCAACAGCCATAAACATGTATTTGAGGTTATATTAATCTGCTCCCACAAAGATACTGCATCTAACACAGCAGCTGTGATCAGAGCTATGACTTGGTTGAGATAGTCTATAGTTATCTCCCATCTGGCACAAGACTGGTAAATTAAGTGGAGCTACGATAAGAATTACCACCATCATTTAGATCTTTAAGGGTGGTACTAATCTCCATCCTTACCCCCATGTGATGATATATTATCTTGGCCAGGGGAGGTGGTAGTGGTGGTGGTGGTAGTTTAGTATCAGATGCTTCAACTTGGCCTTCCCTACTGTGACAGCTCTTATCTCACTGGCCAAAGACATAAAACAATGGCTATGTCAATTGCCCAATTGTACACTTGGAGATGTGTGATTGATGTGGACCCTGGCCAGCAGGGTCCATATGTTGTGGCTGCGACCAACAAATTCACACGGACTAAAGAAGTTCTGTGGAGAAAAAGGGATGGCATGGCCACTCTCTTGAGTGAGAGAGGGCCTCGACCCTTGCCTGGACAAGCTTTTATTGCTTTACTGAGCACATTACATCGAGGATGGTCCTCATTTACTACGCACAGGTTCACATTAGGTGGTCACTTTTTACAGAAAACCAGGGAGAGGATGTCGCTGATTACATCACAGAAGGATATTTGCAAAGGCAAAGGGAAAAGTGCTTGAACTGGTTACATTCATCCTTGGAAGATTTAGCATGGATTTTAGGAAGTTACTTTAAAGATCTGCAGTAAACATTTGCTGCCTTAATTCAGGGTGATGGAGTTTTAGCAAAAGCAAGCCTCAAAGCAGCCTAGGTACAATGCAGGCCTGATTCCTCATGGGAGAACCTATCCGTGGGTGTGAGTCCTGTGTGCCTGACCTCGCTCCCCACTGGCCTTTCTGAGTGAGGGCTTGGCTACATTTCCCATGCCACGAGGAACAGTTCCTCATAGGTGATGACATCAGAGTTCTTGCACCCAGTGAACCTCCTGTGAGCTGGATCTTGGCCAGAAGTCCATTAAACTATGTAGTCGTCATTATGTTCCCATTCTCATGATGATGTTTTGGGTCTCCAGTTATCTATGTCATCTCAGAATCTATATTCAATAATTGTCAAAATATATGCGTATACCCCTTCACCAATGAACAGTTACCCAAACAAATGGCCAGAGGTCCATTTGCAGAAGGGAAGAGAGGAATCACTAGTGTATACTTGTTGTGTAATTGCAGGGTTCTTTCTTCCAGGACCCAGCCACTTCTTCCATCACTGTCTTATGGGTTCAAAAACTGGCTAAGTTCTGGGAATTAGAGAGCAGATCATAATATTTTATTGAAACAATTTCCCTCAGCCTCCCAGATTTTTTTTCTGCTATTACAAGATGAGTGGTACCCATTTCAGTTGTCCATAAATTTTGCCCCTGGGGGTACCATGTTATACTAACCATCTCCATAACTCTGTGGCTCAGGCCCCTTGACTGCCTCATAAACTTTGTCTTTTTTTTAAATTTTTTAATTGATTATACTGTTACAGTTGTCCCATTTTCCCCCTTCACTCCCTTCCACCCTGCCCAACCCTCCCACCCACATTCCCCCCTTTAGTTCATGTCCATGTGTCATAAGTTCTCTAGCTTCTACATTTCCCATACTATTCTTGCCCTCCCCCTGTCTATTTTCTACCTATTGTCTATGCTACTTATTCTCTATAACTTTCCCCCTCTCTCCTCCTCCCACTCCCCTGTTGCTAACCCTTCACGTGATCTCCATTTCTGTGGTTCTATTCCTGTTCTAGTTGTTTGCTTAGTTTGCTTTTGTTTTAGGTATGATTGTAACTAACTGAATTTGAAGTCTTATTTTACTGTTCATATTTTTAATCTTCATTTTCTTAGCTAAGTCCCTTTAACATTTCATATAATAAGGGCTTGGTGACGATGAGCTCCTTAAACTTGACCTTATCAGAGAAGCACCTTATCTGCCCTTCCATTCTAAATGAAAGCTTTGCTGGATACAGCAATCTTGGATGTAGGTCCTTGCCTTTCAGGACTTGGAATACTTCTTTCCAGCCCCTTCTTGCCTGCAAGGTCTCTTCTGAGAAATCATCTGACATTCTGATGGGAACTCCTTTGTAGGTAACTGTCCCCTTATTCCTTGCTGCTTCCAGAATTCTCTCCTTCATTTTTACCTTGGCTAATGTAATTATGATGTGCCTTGGTGTGTTCCTCCTTGGGTCCAATCTCTTTGGGACTCTTTGAGCTTCCTGGACTTCCTGGAAGTCTATTTCCCTTGCCAGATTGGGGAAGTTCTCCTTTAGTATTCATTCAAATAACTTTTCCACTTGTTGTTTTTCCTCTTCCCCTTCTGGTACCCCTATAATTCGGACGTTGGGACGTTTAAAGATGTCCTGGAGGTCTCTAAGCTTATTCTCATTTTTTTGAATTCTTGTTTCCTCATTCTTTTCTGGTTGTTCCTTTCTTCCTTCTGGTCCATTCCATTGATTTGAGTCCCAGTTTCCTTCCCATCACTATTGGTTCCCTGTGTGTTTTCCTTTATTTCTTTTATTGTAGCCTGCATTTGTTAATCTAATTTCTGACCAAAGTCAACCAATTCTGTGAGCTTCCTGATCACCAGTGCTTTGAACTGTACATCTGATAGGTTGGCTATCTCTCGGTCACTTAAAAAAAATGGCTCTTGGGCTTTCAATTCTATTTGAGCCATCTTTTTTATTTTTTATTTTCCTTTGGTCTGGTTGCAGGTGTTAGGTATGGGCGGTGGAGGCTTTGGTGTTCACCGGAGCGGGGCACCCCAGTTGCTGGGTTGTGACGCTGTACGTGGGGGCGGGGTCTGAAAGGGAACAATGGTGCCTGCTCCGCTCTCTCTAGGACTTCAGTCCCCTTTGCCACTTCTCACGAGCAAATTGGGCCCTTCTGGTGTTGGCTCCTGGGCGGGTGGGCCTGTGCACTTTCTTGGACTCTGTGGGTTTCCCCGAGGAGCCTCCTGTGAGGCTGAGAGATTCTCCTGGCCTCAACTCCCACAGGTGTTTTCAGTGGGTGCTCTTAGGCTTTGTTTCCCGGCACTGGGTCCCTGGGTTGCACGGTCTGTGTCGCTGCCCGTTTTCACTTAGTTTGCGTGCGAATGTGTGGCTGCGGTGCACTGGGTCTGCTTGTTGCCTCCCGCGCCCAGGCTCTGCCATGGGTCTGTCAGCTGCCCCTGCGCTTCTGGGGTCCGCCAACTGCGGTCTGTGCCCTGTGTGCCCGCATCTGCCAGCCACCACTTTTTCCGGCCAGGACCCCTCGACCCTTCTCCGTAGGCCTCCGACTCCACCCCTCCTTACCGGTCTGGATGTACGGTAGTCAGACTTCCATTTGGTTCATTTCTCTCTGTTCTGATTGTTTCTTGTTTCTCAATTAATTTTGTCCTCAGTTTTGGTTGCGCGAGGAGGCACAGTGCGACTACCTATGCCTCCATCTTGGCTGGAAGCCTAAACTTTGTCTTATAATAATTCCAAGCTTTCAGCTTCTGGCAATTAAGCACCAACCACCACTTGGCCTCTGTTGTTTTGGGTCTTATCATCTACACTACTATCATTGAGTTAAGTTTATGATGGCTTTCTCCACTGTCAGTCCTGGACTGCAGAGAAGGTCAATGCTGAACTTTTGAGTGATGCTGGTATCCTCCTACCAGTGTATTCCTTATGACCTTGTCAAATAGTGTGCCCTCTGCATCTTCCCACCATGGAGCGCAGTCTTCTCGTGAGTCTTGTGGCTGCACATGGTGATATCCATTCCAGCATGCTCATCCACTTCCCCGAGCTTTCTAATCTCATCCTCAGCTATTTGCCACAGCAGTTCTGACATTTCAACTGCACTCAGCATAGCTATCTCATTTTCCTTCTAGGAACCATCCTAGTAGAACCCTTTCCTGGGGTCCTTTAACAGAGTGTTAAATTCTGCCTCTCAGGAAAGCACTCAATAAACTGAATAACTTCTTATTGCTGTATCTGTCTCCACCTTGAAAACACACAATCCAGTTTTACCAATATTCCTTTTTTTTTCACCGTAGTTTTAATTTTTATTTCTGTTACATGTTAGGTTGAGCATGTTTTCATAGATTTAAGGGCAATTCATATTGCGTGTGAACATTTTGAAGGTTTTGCTGTTGTTGTTTTTTTTAATTTTTAAAAATTTTAATTGTTGTTGAAGTACCCAATATTCCTTTTTCTCCTGCTAGTATAAACTGGCTACTTCTTGCAGCTTCTTTAGAGTATAATCCATTACCTCTTCCATCAGGGCTAACATATCCCCAACTGAGTTATCCTTAGACTTACCTCAACTATCAGACTGATATCCAGGAAAGGAGGTGGGAGTGAGTCCTAAGAGGGAGCACATGTTGCCTTGTGAGGACAGGCTGCTTCATGGTTTTCCAGCATCAGGGTGGGAGGGTATTGGCTCTTAACAGGGACACAGTGCTTCATGTCTACTAACTCAGAAGGTTCAGGGAAATCTGGAAAGTCCAAATCTTTGTCTCTCACTTAGAAGACTCCATTCATGCATCAGAATGCCAGATTTTCCCAAACAAGGGTCTTGTTTTGGTTGGGTGTTTAACCTTAGTTGAAGTTCAGCTACTCTATATAAGTCCTGGGTTTAATTCTCAGAGTTCTAAGCCTTCCCCATGTAGGAGATGAGAGCTCTTTTGTATTTAACCAAAGAGGGCTTCTTGGCTTTCATACCTGGCTCTCAATTTCCTGTCTACTTATGAATTCATTAAACCTATAGTTAATTTGATCTTGTTTACCATTTAATTAATATTCTGTCCTATATTTCTTTTTTATTATTTGAATAGAATATGGATATTATTTTATTTTGAATTTATTAATTTTAGGGTATACAATGTGATGATTGAATATGTGTGTGTGCTGTGAAATAATTACCACAATCAATTAACACATCAATGACCTCACGTAGTTACCGTGTGTGTGTGTGTGTGTGTTTGTATGTGTGTCTGTGGTGAGACACTTAAGATCTATCCTCTTAGCAAATTTCACATATAAGATACAGTATTATTATTTATAGTCACCATGCTGTATATTATATCCCCAGAACTTATTCATCTATTACTGAAAATTTTGTACCCTTTAACCAACATCTCCCCATTCTCCCTATTTCCCCTACCTCCTAGCCCCTGGCAACCACCATTATACTCTCTGTTTTTAAGAATTTGGCTTTTTCCAAAGATTTTATTTATTTATTTTAGAGAGAAAGGGAGGGAGGGAAAAAGGGAGGAAGAGAAACATCAATGTGTGGTTGCCTCTCGTGCCCCCTACTGTGGAACTGGCCCACAACCCAGGCATGTGCCCTGACTGGGAATTGAACAAGCAACCTTTTGGTTCACGGGCTGGTGCTCAATCCACTGAGCCACACCAGCCAGGGTCAAAATAAAGAAAATCTTTTAAAAATGTCCATATTACTGAAAGCAATCTACAGACTTAATGCAATCTCTATCAGATTTCAAATGGCATTTTTTTAAAGATTTTATTTATTTATTTTTAGAAAGGGAAGGGAGGGAGAAAGAGTGAGAAACATCAATGTGCGGTTGCTGGGGGCTGTGGCCTACAACCCAGGCATGTGCCCTGACTGGGAATCGAACCTGCGATGCTTTGGTTCACAGCCCGCGCTCAATCCACTGAGCTATGCCAGCCAGGGGCGCATTTTTTTAAAAATAGAAAGAAACAATTATAAAATTTGTATGGAACCACAAAAGACTGAGTAGCCAAAGCAATCTTGAGAAAGAAGAGCAAGGCTGGAGGCATCACACTTTCTGATGTCAAACTACGTTACAAAGCAGTCAAACCAGTATGATACTGGTATGAAAACAGACACATATATCAATAGAACACAATTGAGCACCCAGAAATAAATCCATACATATAGGTCAACTAACTTTTGACAAGAGTGTAAAAACACAAAACAGTGTTGGAAAAACTGGATACCTACATGCAAAAGAATGAAATTAGATCCTTATCTTACCCTATACACAAAAATTAACTAAAAGTAGATTAAATATTTAAATGTAAGACATGAAACCATAAAACTCCTGGAAGAAAACACAGGGGAGAAATCTCCTTGTTATTAGTCTTGGCAATAATTTTCTGACTTTTCCCAAAGTACAGGTAACAAAAGCAAAAATGATCAAGTGGGATTACTTCAAACTCAAAAGCTTTTCTTTTCTAACAGCAAAGGAAACAATCAACAAAATGAAAAGGCAACCTACAGAATGGGAGAAAATATTTGCAAATCATATATCTGATAAGGGATTAGTATCCAAAACATATAAGGAAGTCATACAATTCAATTACAAAGAACATATAACCCAATTAAAAAGTGGGCAGGGGACCTGAATAGACTTTTTTCCAAAGAAGACATACAAATAGCCAACAGATATATAAAGAGATGTTTAACATCACTAATCATCAGAGAAACGTAAATCAAAACCACAGTGAGCTATCATATCACCCTTGTTAGTATGATTATTACTAAAAACACAGGAGATAACAAGTATTGGTGAAGATACTGAGAAAAGGGAACCCTTGTGGACTCTCAGTGGGAATGTAAATTAGTGCAGTCACTATGGGAAACAGTATGGAGGGCCCACAAAAAGTTAAAAAGGTAGAACTGCCTTAAGATTCAGCAATCTGACATCTGGATATATAGCCAAAGAAATGAAATTGTTATCTTAAAGAGATAACTACACTCTCATGTTCAATGCAGAACTATTCACAATAGCGAAGATATGGAAACAACCTTAATATCTACCAGTGGATGAGTGGATAAAGAATATGAATAAGTGTGTGGCATGTGTGTGTAATGGAATATTATTTAATTATAAAAATATAAGGAAATCCTGTAGTTTGTGACAACATGGATGAACTTGGAGGACATTATGCTAAGTGAAATAAGCCATGCAGGCAAAGAAATGCAAATACTGTATGACATCCCTTATATATATATATAATCTTAAAAAGCCAAATTCTCCCTGGCTGGTGTGGCTTTGGCTATTCAGAGTCTTTTGCTGTTCCATACAAATTTTAGAATTGTTTCTATTTTTTTAAAAACGCCATTGGAAATTTGATAGAGATTGCATTAAATCTGTAGATTGCTTTCAGTAATATGGACACTTTTAAAAAGATTTTAATTATTTTGGCCCTGGCTGGTGTGCTTCAGTGAATTGAGCACTGGCCTGTGAACCAAAGGGTCATCAGTAGGATTCCCAGTCAGGGCACATGCCTGGGTTGTGGGGCAACTTTTTATTGTTGTTCAAGACAACTGTACTTGAACAACAATAAAAAAGAACAGTATAGGAAATGGAGAAGTCAAAGAACTTATATGGATGACCCATGGACATAAACTAAGGGGGTGATTGCTGGAGGGAATGGGGGGTGACATGTAGAGGAGGGCAAAGGGGAAAAAAATGGACAACTATCATAGCATAATCAATAAAATATATTTTAAATAATACCACAATGAGATGCCAGTTCATACCCACTAAGATGGCTATAATAAGAAAAAGGATAGTAACAAATATTTGTGAGGATATGAAGAACATTGAGTCCTCACACATGCTGGTGTAATACAAAATGGTGCAGTTTTGGAAAACACTTTGATAGTTCCTCAAAACTTTAAACATCGTTACCATATGACCTAGAAAGCCCACTTCTAAGTATACACACAAGAGAAATGAAAATATACATTCTCACAAAAACTTGTATGTGAATGTTTACAGCAACGTTATACATAATAGCCAAAATGTGGAAACAATCCAAGTGTCTATTGATAAAGTAATGAACACAATGTGGTATTTCCATACAATGTAGTGTTAATCATCCAAAGAGGAATGAAGTACTGATACATTCCACAACATAGACAAACTTTGAAAAACATGATATTAAGTCAAAGAAGCCAGACACAAAGGCCACATACATATTGATAATTCCATTGATTTGAATGTCCAGAATAGGCAAATCCATAGAGACAGAAACTAAATTAGAGGTCATGGTCACATGACCTTGTAAATATACTAAAAAGCACTAGATTTTACACTTTAAAATGGTATGTGGCATGTGAATTGTATCTTGGAAAACAACAGGAAGAAAAGGAGGAGGGGGAAAAGTACCACTAACAAGCAAATGAAATTGCTGATGTTGTCACAGATCCTCCTAGGATGCCAATTATTTTCTCTATGAAGGGAAAAAGTAGGATCCTGATAAAGCCAACATCTAATTAGAAATGGCTGTACTCCAGGAACCTGCAGAACAAATTTTAATAACACTCTTTTAATAGTTACTTTAGTAACTTCTCCAGAAATGTGTGCAGTATGCCTTGCTCTCCCCAACAATTTCTGTTAAAAGCAGAATGGTGTTTTCTGTTCCATGTTTTATCCAAAAGTTATATGTATAGGTTGTTCTAGAAAGTTTTCCACTGCAGCAGTACTATAGACATGCCCCTGAGCTCATAATGTCTTTGATGAGAAGCAGAATCTCACACACGTCATTGGCCTATGAAAGAGAATTAATGTTAAGAATACAATAGGTGGACAAAAAAAGTAAAAAAAAAAAAGGTGTAGGAGATGGAGAAGCCAAAGAACTTATATGTATGACCCATGGACATGAACTAAGGAAGGGGAATGCTGGAGGGAAGAGGGGGTGCAGTGCACAGGTGACAAAGGGAAGGAAAAAATGGGACAACTGTAATAGGATAGCCAATAAAATATACTTAAAATGGTTTTTAAAAAGAGCATTAATGTTGTGTCTTGAAGTAATATGTTCTGATTTGTAATTTAAATCCCATAGGTTTGTGATTATGGCATTTGTTTTTTGTACTCAAAAGGCATAATATAAATACTTAGGTAAATTTGTGTGTAATGATTTTGCCAACCAGTTTGCTAGTGAAAGTTCTTCCTTCATTTGTTTGTTTTTAATGCTGCTGGGCTTCTGGCCAATTCAGTAACAATTAATCCACATTGCCATCTTGTCACCCGAGAGAATTCTGCAATAGTAGATTCTGAACAAATGTGTACTGAATAAATGAATGAATGGTGTGCTTTTCTTGTTTATTTTTCATGGGAGGCATAGAATCATAAATAAATGTTTCATATTGTGATTCAACCACTAAGAAATTAGGTCACCATCATTTAAATGAGAAGTCAGGTGCCAGGAAACAGACAATTGCATGATGATATCTTTTATGAACATGGCTTATCTTTCTTCTCAACCAAGAGCATGGTTCCTAGGAGTCCAGAAAAAACGACCGGCAGGAATAAGGGTTAGGCTACAAGAGAAGGTGTCTTCCTGTACTCATTCTCTTTACTTCCTCCTCCAAACAATGAACCTCCCTTAAGTTCAATTCCTGAACGAAGTCCTTATACTGGCATGGAGTGTAGTCTCTTAAGGAACCCTCAAGACTGAGTTTGTTGAGGCTATGCTAAAAGTTATTGCACTCTGTTGCCCCTTGTGGATGGACAGAGGAAATACAGCATACATCTCCTGATAAACTGATGGATCAGCTTTATTATGGGAGATGAAATAATCAGAGGTCCAAGAGTTTTAGCAACTGTATCAGTCAGTAAATAAGGTCAGGATCTGTGTTAAACTTTTGAAGTTGCTTTGATTGCCTGCTTGCAGATGATAGTGTTCAGCCCACTGGGGCCCTTGCCCCAACTATTTTGTCTTGCCTTGGTTGCTAGATAATTTGTCAGCCCTATTTCTTTTCCCTTCTTTGAGAGTATATTGAAAAATCTGTAAACTCTAACCTGAACACCAACCCTACTTGGATACCAGTGCCTGTTCCTGGTAATTACTCAGGGAATTACTGGGCCAACCCAACAGTCTGTATGGCAAGTTCAAATTCTTTTCTTACTGCAGAGTCATCCTGATATCTAAATTTCTCACCTGAATTTGAAACTGTGCATGGATTTTTAACATTTACTCCATGATACAATTTGGTCCCAGACCTCCACCGCTAGCAAGCTTGGATATATCGTTATCTTTCAGGCCTGGTTAATTTCTAAGCCCACTTTTCATCAAACCTTTCTGTGTGTGTCTTGTTTCTACAAAAAGTAGGTTCTAAGCATTGGGGTCACATCATTTCCCTGCTAGGTGACATACAACTATCGACATAGGAATTATTTTAGAAAGAAAGAGATTGGGGCATGAGAGACATACTCTCAACACCTTTCCTCCCCCTGTCTCTCTAGAACAGTTATCCCCATACTTACAACTAGTAAAGCCATTACACCTAATAGTAATGATAAAAATAATAATGGCTACCATTTAGTGAATGGGTATTAGGGGCTAGGCACTTGACATACAGCCCTATGAGGTAGGTATTAGTCTGCTTTTAATGTTGAAGGGCATGAACCTCAAGAGAATACAGTACTTACCTCTGGCTGGTGTGGCTCAGTTGGTTGAAGCATTGTCCTGTAAACTGGAAGTTTCAATTCCCGGTTCAGGCACATGCCTAGGTTGTGGTTTCCGTCCCCAGTTGGGGCACATGTGAGAGGCCACTGGTTGATGTTTTTCTCTCCTTCTCTCTTTCACCCTTCCTCCTCTGTCTAGAAAAGGTAAGCAAGTCCTTGGATGAAAATAAAAAAATAGAATACAATACTTGTACAGGATCACACAGCAAGTTTGTGGCACAGTAGGGATTCAAAACTAGTTCTGTCTAGCCCTGACTGGTATGACTCGGTTGGACATCTACCCACAAAGCAAAAGCTCACAGGTTAGATTCCCAGTCAGGGCACATGCCTGGGTTTCGGGGTCAGTTTGGACATGGCACATGAGAGAGGCAGCTAATCAATGTTTCTCTTCCTCTCTTTCTCCCTCCCTTCCTCTCTCTCTAAAAATAAATAATAAAATTGTTAAAAAGAACAAAAAAACCTAGTTCCTTCTGTTTCTGGGGCCTGTGTTCCTTTAACCACAGTACACTGCCTGATTCATTTTAGAAAAGCATGGGCTTTCTGTGCTATAGTCAGAAAGAGGTGAATTGGATAGGCCGGAAATGATATTATTTAACCCTTAGAATAAACATTTTACTTACTTTTACTATGCTTCCTTGTGGCTCTGATCAACTCTCAACACCAACTATAAGGACAGAAAGGAAACATATCCCACCTAAAATAATATCTGTGTATTATTTCTAGGAAAATGCAGTTTTACTAATCCAAATCACAGAAATAATAAAAACATGGTTTTCCTTCTCTCCCTATTCTGTCTTTGATACCACCTATCTTTAGTAGAATTTTCAAAAGCAACTTTGTTTGCAAATTTGCTTTTGTAGTAAAGCCCACATGCTGTATAAAGTATACAAATAGCGCATTCACAGTTCAGTGAATTTTCACAAAGCAAATATACCCATTGAATCACCACTGCAATCAAAATAAAGAACAATACCAACATCCTAGAAGCCTGCCTTCCAGTCAAACTTCCAGTCAAAAACCAACTTTCAATAATTAAGACTCTGACTTCTATTATTACTGATTAATTTTCCTGTTTATATAAATGAAACCAGAGAGTATACTCCTTTATGTGGGCCTTCTTTGTTTCAACATTATATCTGTGAAATAAATCCGATATTGTTACTTGCAGCACAACTTAAAAAATATAAATATATATACTTGTGTAAGTATATATGTGAGTATATATATAATTATTTTGTATAAATATACTACAATATAGTCACATATTTTATAGTTGATGGACATTTGGGTGATTTCCAATTTGGAGCTCTTCTGAATAGTGCTGCTGTGAACATTCTTGTAGGTCTTTCAGTGGATATATGTTCTTATTTCTCTTGGGTATATACAAGTATTTAGGACTGGTATTGCAAGGTCAAAGGATACACATGTGTTAATCCTGGTAGATACTGCTAAATAGTTTTCCAAAGTGGTTGTACCAATTTTTTTTTACAATAAACACAATATGAATAAGAGTTACTCCACATACTTGATGACACTTGCTATTATCAGGCTTTTAAATTTTAGATTTTCTGATAGATGTGTTATATTGCAACATCGTGATTTTATTTTTCTTTCTTTTAAAGATTTTATTTATTTATTTTTAGAGAGGAGAAGGGAGGAAGAAAGAGAGGGGGAGAAACATCAATGTGTGGTTCCCTCTCATGCATCCCCTACTGGGGACCTGGCCTACAACCCAGGCATGTGCCCTGACTGGGAATTGAACCAGCAACCCTTTGCTTCGCAGTCCAGTACTCAATTCACTTAGCCACACCAGGCAGGACTAATTGTGTCTTTATATACAGTAATAGCAATGAGCAATTGCAAACAAAAATTAAAAACACAATACCCTTTCCCACCATTAAATAAAATGAAATAATTAGGTACAATTCTAACAAAACATGTACAAGATCTGTGTCTAAAAACTACAAATAAGCATATTAAAAGATATTCAACATTATTAGCCATTAGAGAAATGCAAATTAAAACCATAATGAGATATTATTACACACCTATCAGAATGACTAAGATGAAAAATACTGATAAAAGAAAATGCTGGTGAGGATGTGAAGAAACTGGATCTCTCATACATTGCTGATGTGAATCTAAAATGGTACAGACATTCTGGGAAATAGTTTCTCAGTTTATTTTTTAAAGATTTTATTTATTTATTTTTAGAAAGAGAGGAAGGGAGGAAGAAAGAGAGGAAGAGAAACATCAATGCGTGGTTGCTTCTCACACACCCCCTGCTAGGAACCTGACCCACAACCCAGGCATGTGCCCTGACTGGGGATAGAATTGGTGACCTTTTGGTTCACAGGCCGACACTCAATCCACTGAGCCATACCAGCCAGGGCGAGTTTGTCAGTTTCTTATCAAATTAAATATACACTTACCCTATAACCCAGCAATTGTATTCCTGGCATTTATCCCAGAGAAATGAAAATTTCTGTTCACACAAAAACCTGTACAGGAATGTACACAATCTCTAAAAACTGGAAAGAACCCAGAAGACCTTCATGGGGTGAGTGGTTAAACAAAGTGGTATATTCATACCATGGAATAGTTCCCAGCAATATAAAGGTAAGAGCTTTTCATATATGCAACTTGGATGAATCACAAGGACATTATGTTGAGTGAAAAGAAGCCAATCTCAAAAGGTTATACTGTATGATTCAATGTATTTAACATTTTCAAAATGACAAAATTATAAAGATAGAAAACAGATTAGTGCAGTGTTTCTGAACCTTTTTTTTATTATTGTGCCCCCTTAAGAAGATTTTTTTAGATTTTTTAAAAATTATCCTCCGTTAACTACTAAAGAATAAGTTCTTACCAGATACGGCTGAATTTTGGAAGGCCACAATCATTGCACTAAGAATCTTTTTCAGAGAAGAGACAGCACATTAGAAAAGATAGGAGAGGAAGTCACACTGGTCTGAAGGTACATTTTTGCAGCTTTGACTTCTGAAATCCTGCCAATGTTCTACATTTTCAAAGATAAAATTGAATCAACAGGATTGGAGGAGAAACCTAAAACTGAAAGCAAATAGAAACAGATGAACCCAACTGCATTGAAAATAACAAATCCGAGTTGCTTTTGAACACAATACTTGATGTACATATCCTCAAATTAGGGATAAAATGAGCTGCATACAAATCTTCAACCTTTTTAAATAGGTTTGTTTTATATAGTAGCATGAGTATAGGATTTCTGAAACTATTTTGTGTATACTGAAGTAAATGAATTAGTGTTGTTAGAAACCAGGCTTCTCACTGGAAGTCAGGAGATAAAATTAAATAGGTGAAAGCAGAAAATACCTTGTAATGTTGGATTAGAATTGGAGTATCAATATGCACTGACGATTCCTCCAAAATTAAGGAAAAACTTGTATGTAGACTAAAAAGTATTAAATAAACATGTATATAGATATCTCTATACATATATTGTATGTATACATAGATTCTATCTAACTAGAATTATTCTTTTTTAAAAAGATTTTATTTATTTATTTTTAGAGAGAGGGGAAGGGAGGGAGGAGAGGGAGAGAAACATCAATGTGTGGTTGCCTCTCACACGTCCCCTACTAGGGACCTGGCCCACAACTCAGGCATGTGCCCTGACTGGGTATCAAACTGGCAACCCTTTGATTCCCAGGCCCATGCTCAATCCATTGAGCCACACCAGCTGGAGCTAGAATTATTCTTTATGTGGAGAGACAGAACACTATTGATTAGGAAATGATCCTTAAAAAGTTCTTTCCAAAATAACCAGCAATTTGACTAAGTGCTCCCGACTTTATTGTTTTTTAAAACTTTGAAAAAAATCTTCTTTCATTTTGGAAACCATATACAGTTTCATACTTCTCTTATGTTAGAAGCAGTATAGCATATTGGTTAATAGAATGAGCTTTTTAAATTTTATTTATTTATTTTTAGAGAGAGGAGAAGGTAGGGAGAAAAACATCAATGTGTGGTTGCCTCTCATGCACCCCTCAACCGGGGACCCAGCCCACAACCCAGGCATGTATCTTGATTGGGAATCTAACTGGTGACCCTTTGCTTCACAGGCTGGTGATCAATCCACTGAGCCACACCAGGCAGGGCTAGAATGAGTTTTGATGTCAGATAGTTTGTGTTTAAATTTCAGATTTTCATTTATTAGCTGTGTACTCTCAGTGTAATTATTTAACCTCTTTGAACCGGGGATACATGGTCTGTAAAATTTGAATTATAGTTATATGACTCAGAGGGATACATATTTATATAACTCACAGAGGATTCTATGAGGAAATGTACACAGTGTGCCCAGCATACTGCAGATGCTCAATATCAAAGTGATGATCTTGTTATTGCATCCAATTATTATTATTGAGTGACACCATCATTTATTTATGATGCATTGCTTCTTCCACATGTAAGAAAATAAATAGGACTTAATGCCTAAATTCAGGGATCCAGATCAGAACGTCACATAACTTCTGTTTTCATGTTACATATTGATACACATTCTGGGAAGTCATAACTAAGATATCAAAATAATTTTAAAATTATAATACTTGCTATAACTCTTTCCATTGAAGAGGAATTCATCATGACCATTCTTTTTGTATTTTAGACTTTAAATCAGAACGGTTTTGTTACTAACAGAGCAATAGATTAACTATTAATCTATTGAAGTTAGCTGTTTCCTTCAGGAGATAAAGGATGACAGCTCTGGGGCAGTAAATGGCCCAGAGTCAGCCATCTTGTGTTTGAGTCCTGGAACTAACTGCCTTTTCTCATCGTCATACCTTGGGCAAATCACTTAAATACTTTAAATATCACTTTCCTCATCTGTGAGATCTGGATAATATTGTCCATTCATAGGATTGTTACGAGGATCAATTGACAAAGGACATAAACACACTTTTGTAAATACTGAGGTGTTACACAAGGATATCAGACGGTATTACATACTTTGTAGCACAAACCTCAAAGACAACAGAGGAAAATGGTTCCAGTGTACTTTGACTTGGTTTTATAAGCTACGATTTTGTTACTTACTGCATGCCAATGGAATTCTCAGTAGATACTCAAAAATAGATTATAAGAGGTATCCATTTAGTTCATGAACTGTAGAGTGCTTTTGCCATCTACTATGGTGTGTATCCTTTGTTTAACCTTTCTCTGAGCAGCTTGTTGAAAATGAATTTTTTTTGGTAAGAAAATAATTATTATGAGAAAAAACATCCTGCAAACAAAATCCACTAAGATTTCTGTTGGCCAGCTGGAAAGCAATTTACTTACAAATACAAATATGTTTTGCCTTTTCAGCATGTATACTTTTTTCTGGCACCAGAACTATTGGTAACATTCATTAGCATCTATATATAAGAAGTATGTATTTATTTATTTCTCATTTTAAATCACATCACAGTATATTTTTTTAAATATATATTTTATTTATTTATTTTTAGAGAGGGAAGGGAGGGAGAAAGAGAGATAGAAACATCAATGTGTGGTTGCTGGAGGCCTTGGCCTGCAACCCAGGCATGTGCCCTGACTGGGAATCGAACCTGCGATGCTTTGGTTCACAGCCCACGCTCAATCCACTGAGCTACGCCAGCCAGGACATCACAGTATATTTTGACACAATAATAATTTTTTTTTAAATCAGCCCCTAATTCTCCACTTGTCAAGGAGCCCTTGACAAAAGACTGGCTTAAGTTCTGAGGCCCCCCGCCCCGTCTAAATTTTATAATGAACCACTTTGGTAATCTAATCCAACCTGCCCTGATTACCTTATCAAAGAAAGAAGTAAAGTTAGTTTGATGTCTATATATCTACATAGATATATAGATAAACATGCATTCCAGTGGGTCCTTCTTTATCCAAATATTCAAAAACATTTTTCTCTAATAATCCTTGCTAGAATTAATCATTGTATTAATATCATGTTATTTTATTTATTTTTTAAAGATTTTATTTATTTATTTTTAGAGAGAGGGGAAGGGAGGATGAAAAAGAGGTAGACAAACATCAATGTGAGTTTGCTTCTCACACGTCCCCTACTAGGGACCTGGCCCACAACCCAGGCATGTGCCCTGACTGGGAATCAAACCGGCAACCCGTTGGTTCGCAGGCCAGCACTCAATCCACTGAGCCATACCAGCCAGGACATATCAAGTTATTTCAAAAGGATCTTCCTTCTTCTCTTTTGGGGGAAAACTCTATAGTATATTAAACACCACACACACAACATTTATTACCAAATACTTACCTTGAAGATTAGGTACACATTTATTTTACATATGGGAAGAACTGAGGCTCTGAGAATTATTTATGTGACCTAATCAAGGCCACACAGCAGTAAATGTCACAGCCAGAATTTATGACAACGTTCTCTAGTTCTAATGTCCACCTTGATTCCTCCAGGCTCTTTTGCCTAGTTCCATTCCTGGAGGACATCTTTTTTCCTCCCACAATTCCTTAATCAGAGAAGAAAGAAGCACAATATGAGCTGAAGAGTTATTCCTTTAATATGTCATCCATCTAATTGAATCATCAGCCCTAAGCACCAGGTATCTAAGTTTCTTATTCTTCCTCCTCCTTTTCTGAATATAAATTCCCTAAGAGTATTTTTTCTGTTTTCAGCATTTATTGCAAATCTCACAATATTTAGAGCTCTTTGTCACTATTCATAATTAGCTGTGATACCCTCTTGTGTGTTTTTCCTTGCATATATGTCCTTCCATTCCTGTTTTCATTTAGTCATTCATTTATTCAATCAGTAAACATTATCTGAGTACCATATGAGTTAAGCACTGAGAGGATTGTGGTAAGTGTGATGGACATAGTTCTTGTCCTCATAGAGTTTATAGTCTAATGAGAAATATAGTTGAGAAGGTATTTAGATTGCAGTGTGAAAAGTGCTACTATGATAAAGGAAAACCACTGAGTTCTGTGAAAGCTCAGAGAAGAGAAACATAACCTTAACCTAATTAAGGATGTACAGTGTGGCAACTAGAGGGAGGGAAGGCAGGGCCATGGGAATCTTTTTGGAAATGACATACCAACTAAACTCTAAAGGTTGAGTAGTAGGCATGGTGAAAAGGGCAGGGAAAGGCATTCACTGCAGAGACCAGGAAGAAAAGAGAACTGGAGCCCTGACCAATGTGGCTCAGTTGGTTGGGCATCATCCCACAAACTGAAAGGTCCTGGGTTCAGTTTTCCACTGGGGCACATGCCTGGGTTGGGGGTTTGGTCCCCAGTTGGGATGCGTAAGAGAGACAACTGATCAATGTTTCTCTCTCTCTCTTTCTCTCTTCATTCCCCTGTCTCTAAAAATAAATAAAATCTTTAAAAAAGAAAAAGAGCTGGATTATTTCAGGAGGTATAAATAATGTGGTATTGCTGGACTATAGGATGAAAACAGAGGAATACCTTTTATGGAGGTGGAAAAATGATCTGTATCACAATCATGAAGGACTTTGTAAACCACATTAGTGTGATTGGTCTTCTATAGGAAGTATCTTTTTCAATATTATATGTGAATTTATTATTTTTATTGTTGTTCAAGTACAGCTGTCTCCATTTTCTCCACACCACTACTCCCCCACTCATCTCCACGTCCCACCCTCGATCCTACCCACCCCTCTCCCCCCATTTGGCTTTGTCCATGTGTCCTTTCTATGTTCATTGATGATCCTTTCCCCTTTTCACCCATTATCCCTCTCCCCTCTGCCCTCTGGTTACTGTCAGTTTGTTCTCCATTTCAATGTCTCTGCTTATATTTTGCTTGCTTGTTTGTTTTAGGAAGTATTTGATTGATTTCAAGGAGAATTGCACAATGACATAAATGTTTATTTATTTTTTAATCAATCTAAAAGCAAGATGGAGAATAAATTGGGTGGGAGAACAAAGAATTGAAGTGTGAAGACCAGTGAAGTAAAAAGGATTCTATGTGATGTGGGAAGTTAAAAAATTAAGAGAAAAACTTGTCAAAATCAGAGTCTCCTGGTCCTACAGAGGCAAAGATTAGTACTAAGGACTCTCCAGGGGGAGGGCCCAAGTAAATGTTGCAGGCCCTAGAGGGCTACGGCTCTAGCAGTGAGGGAGAAACAAAGCATTCTAAGCATTACCAAAGTGCAAAGCAATCTTATTCAGCTCAGCCTCTGGTAGTTAAAATGATTGATCACCCATTATATCTGCCTAGCAGAGAAAAGGACAAACACTTTCTGAAGGGAAAAAAAACATCAGCAGGACTCAGCATCTCTATAATTTTTAATATACAATGCCCAATGTTTAACAAAAATTACTGAGTGTGCTATGAGAGAAAAGAAGACTGTAGAAACAGATCCACAAATTTGAATTAAGAGACAAGGACTTTAAAATAATGTTGGTTAATGTGTTGGAGAAAATAGATGATAAGATGGAGAATTCCACCAGATTTGGATTTTATAATAAAGAATGAGGGAATAAAGTCACCAATATGGTGAAGTAGGATAACCCAGGCTCCATTCACACACAAAGATCAACAATTGGACAGCCATCCACAAACCAGAACAGAATCTCAGAATATTCTGGGAGAACAGATCTGGGAGAGCTTAGAAGTGCATTTAAGAAACTTCAGCAATAGAATAGGACAAGAAAACTGATGATAATTATACAAAAAAGTAAGGAAGAAAACTTTCACCGTGCCTCCATTGTCCCATCCAGTTCAGTGCCAAAAGGGAACTCCTCATCTAGAAAGAGTTCTCATTACCAGGAAAGGGACATCAGGGTAAATGACCAGCTGCACTAGCTTTTCGGGGCACTACACGGAGGACCCACTTTGGTTTCACCCTACCCACAGACAAGCAAAACTGAGATGTGTAGATACATCTGAGAACAAGAAAAAAGAGCAGGAGCTACCAGTTTCAGCCACATTGCAAGAACAGCAAAGGTTCCCTGTGGCCTGCTCTGCAGAGAAACCCTGTTGGTCTCACCACTGAAAACCAATGGCCAGCACAGCCACTGAGGACCCCCTGACATTTTCATGACTTTTTGCCCACAAGTTTTTGTGTTTGCAGATGCCAGCCACCAGAGTCATCCTCTGCTCCCTGTAACCCCTTACCACAGCCCAAGATCCCAGCAGGCACCCCTGGTCTCTGCCAAATGTGGGTACAGGACTCCAACTTAGACCCCTGCAGCTGACCTCCTCCACTATACTTGAACTCAAGGCTAACCCCTCCAGTTGAGCACCTGCAAGCCCCTGGCCCTCCTCCCAACACTGGCTTTCAAAGCCATGAGGGCACCTGTGGTAAGATTCTGCAGCATTGGTAATGGCCACTGTGGACAACAGTATGGAGGTTCCTCAAAAAACTGAAAATGGAACTACTGTATGATCCAGCAATCCCCCTTCTGAGTATACTGGCAACTAATGAAATCAGTACCTCCAAAAAATATCTGCACTTCTATGTACATTGCAGCATTATTCATAGTAGCCAAGACACAGGAAAAACATAAGTGTTAATCAATGGATGAGTGGATAAAGAAAATATTGTATATATACACAATGGAATATTTCTTATTCAGCCATAAAAAACAAAATTGTGTGATTTGCGACAATGTGGATGGATGTTGATGGCATTATGCTAAGTAAAATAAGTCAGATGGAAAAAGACAAATACTGTAGCTCTCACTTATATGTGGAATCTAAATATGTCAAAATCATAGAAACAGAGCAGACTGATGGTTACCAGGGGTTTAGGGAAGTGAGGACATGGTAGATGTTGGTGAAAGGTAAAAATTTTCATTTATAAGATGAATAAGTTCCAGGGATCTAATGTATAATATAGTAACTCTAGTTAACAATGCTGTACTGTGTGCCTGAAAGTTGCTATAAGACTAAATCTTAAATTTTCTCACCATAATTCCAACAATAACAAATGGTAATTATGCGAGGTGATGGATGTGTTAACTAAGCTTGCTATGGTAAACATTTTAATATACATATGTATGTATCGAATCATCACATGGTATACTTTAAATGTATAAAATATTATATGTCAGTTATATCTCAATACACTTGGAAAAAATAATCAAATTAAAATTCTAGAACTAAAAACTAATATCTGAAATTAAGAACTAAATATAAGTGTTTAACAACAAAATAGACTTGATAAAAGATAAAATCAATGAATTAATAGACAGGATCAGTGAATTATTGGGCAGTTAAATACATAGCACCTAAACCTAGTAGTATCAAGAAAAACAAATAATTTTAAAAATAGAGAAAAGAACAATCAGGCACACAGAACACATCAAAAATGTCTAATGTACATATAATTTAAGTTCCAGGAGGAAAGGAAAGGGAACAAATGGGACTGAAGTAATATTTGAAAAGATTATGGTTGAGCATTTTCTAAAACTAGGTAAAGATGTTTACAAGCAGATCCAAGAAATTCCATGAACAGACTAAATATACATACACACATGTACCCACAAACACACACAAAAACACTTTTAGGCATGTCCTAGCAAAATTACTGAAGATCAAAGTCAACTTTTTCAAAGCAACCAGAGGAAAAAGACAAATTACCTTCAAAAAAGTAAAATAAGTCTTAAAAATTACTTCTTGCCCTGGCTGGCGTAGATTCAGTAGATTGAGTGCGGGCTGCGAACCAAAGCATCGCTGGTTCGATTCCCAGTCAGGGCACATGCCTGGGTTGCAGGCCACAACCCCCAGCAACCACACATTGATGTTTCTCTCTCTCTCTCTTTCTCCCTCTCTTTCCTCTCTAAAATAAATAAATAAAATCTTAAAAAAAATTACTTCTTCACATGAATGCCCAAATTTTTTAAAAGATTTTATTTATTTATTTTTAGAAAGGGAAGGGAGGGAGAAAGAGTGAGAAACATCAATGTGCGGTTGCTGGGGGCTGTGGCCTGCAACCCAGGCATGTGTCCTGACTGGGAATCGAACCTGAATGCCCAAATATTTGAAATCTACTCCCCTAAAATCAAGGACACATTTTTGTTAAAATTCCAACTACCAAACCAATAACTTTCAGTATTATTGATACTTCAGTTGTCAATAGGTTCTCCAGAATGAGGTCCATACTCGGTGGGAGGCAGCATGGTATGGTGGAAACGGCAGGATTCTGACTCTAACAAACAGTGTGACTTTGGGCAAGTTGGTTAACCTCTTTAAACCTCCAATGTTTCTCATCTATAAAATGCAGACAGTATCCATCTTGTGGAGTTAGTGTGGCAATTATATGAGAACTGCATTTGAAAGAAAAAAGGCTTCCAGTCAAGATGGCAACATAGGCAGACATGGCTCACCTCTTCGCACAACCACATCAAAATTTCAACAAAAATATAGAACAACCATCACTCAGGGACATCAGAAATCGAGTTGAATGGAAGTCTGAAACTACAAAATCGAGTTGAATAGGAATCTGACAACTATGGAATTGAGGAAACCACATCCATCCAGACTGGTAGGAGGGGCACAGATGCAGGATGGGCTGGTCCCACACCCACGTGGATAAAAATTCAGGAAGGATATCTCAGGAATGAGGAGTCCCAGACCCACACCAGTGCCCCCAGACCAGTATTACAGTGCCAGGAAGATAAGTCCCAACATCTTCTGGCTGTAAAAACCACCAAGGATTGAGTCAGTGGAGGAGACTGCTGGAGCCCCAAGCAGTTCTTCTTGAAGAACCACACACAGAGCACCCTTTGAACTCCAGCACCAGGGTAGCAGCTTGAAGGGCACTACTGGTATACAGGGAGAAACTGAAGTGTCTGGCATTGGGACAAGCAGAGGCCATTGTCCCTTTGCTCAGCCCTCCCTCTCACAGAGCCAGTAAGCTGGTGCCGTATCTCAGACTCCATCAACCTGGCTAACACTGTGACCCACCTTGGAGATCCACAGGCTCCACCTCACCCAAATTATGGGCCCACCCAAGCTGCTTTTCCACAAGAATGGCTGGTCTTGGCTCCTAAATCCTATCAAGTGAGCAACAGCTGGTTTCAGTGAGCCCTAGCACCAGCCAGATTAGAGTCTCAGCTGGGCTCTCCCTGGGAATCTCCAAGCCCAGCAGAAGTAGCAGCCACTTCAGATCACTTTAGAGCTCACATAGGGTGGCCCTGGGTGAAACATAGGCTACCTGGGAAACCCCAGAGCCAACATACCCAGTGGACAGCTACAGATCATGTCAGAGCACCACCACCCTGCCCCTGCACAGCTGATTCTCCACGGAGGGCAGGGGTTGTCAGTCAGTGGTCACAATCAGTCCTTGCAGCTGACTGGCCTGGGCAAATCCCTTCCATTGATCTGCCAACAGCAACCAAGGCTCAACTGCAAGAGGAGGGTATGCTCACCGCACAAGAAGAGCACACCTTGAGTACCCAGCTTGGATGATAGGATAATCTGTGTCACTGGACCCTATAGGACAGCTACTACATTATCCCACTCTACCAAGGCACAGAGTCATAGCAGCTCTACCTAACACACAGAAACAAACACAGGGAGGCTGCCAAAACAAGGAGACATGACCCAAATGAAAGAACAGAACACAACTCCAGAGAAAGAGCTGAACAAAATGGAGAAAAGCAATCTATCAGATGCTTTAAAACACTCTATTGGAGTTTAAAACACTAGTTATGTGGATGCTCAAGGAATTCAGTGAGGACCTCAGCAGCATAAAAAAGATCCAGTCAGAAACAAAGGCTACACTAAGTGAAATAAAGAGCAATTTACAGGGAAACTACAGTAAAGTGGATGAAGCTGAGAATCAGATCAAGGATTTGGAACATAAGGAAGCAAAAAACAACCAATGTGAACAACAAAAAGAATAAAGAATCCAAAAAACCCCCCCCCCAAAAAACAAAGAGGATAATATAAGCAGCATCTGGGACAACTTCAATAGGTCCAACACTCACCTCATAGGGGTGCCAGAAGGAGAACAGAAAGAGCAAGAAATTGGAAATCTATCTCAAGAAATAGTGAAAGAAAATTTCCCTAATTTGGTGAAGGAAATAGACATGCAAGTCCAGGAAGTGCAGAGAGCCCCAATTATGATGACTTCAAAGAGGCTCATTCCAAGACACATCATAATTAAGAGGCCAAAAGTTAAAGATAAAGAGATACACTTAAAAGCAAGAGAAAAGAAGTTAGTTACTGGAAGGTTGCCAGATGGGAGGGGGGAGAAGGGAATGGGTGAATAGGTGAGGGGATTAAGAAGTACAAATAGGCAGTTACAGAACAGCCATGGGGATGTAAAGTACAGTATAGGACATGCAGTAGCCAAAGAACTTATACACATGTTCCATGGACATGAACAGTGGTGGAGGGAATTGCCTGAGGAAGCAGGGGACACTGAGTGGAGGGGGGAAAAGGGGAAAAATCAGGACAACTGTAATCGTATAATCAATAAAATATAATTTTTAAAAAAGAAATGCTTTTAGCACAGTACCCATTATGATATAGGAATTCAGTGAAAGGCAGCTAATACCTTCTTTTAAGACCAAACAGTTTCACCAGAGGAAGTAAAGAGTTTACCAAATGTTTCACTTTTAGCAGAAGCACAGGCAACTGCAATCATCTCATGATAAAGAGAATCATGGTCATGATGATGGTGACTGTACCATTTATTGGAGCACTTGTAATATGTCTGTTTACCTTTATTTTCCCCTAATAGCAAACCTATAAAGCCAGTACTATGATTGCTCCTGTTTTACAGTTGGGGGAACAGGGTTAAGGAGGTTAAGTAACATCCTTAAGGTAGAAATGACAGAGCCCAGATCTAAACCAATATGTCCCTGACTTTGAAGTTGTGCTCAGGATGTTAGGTGATCCCCGCCACTCATCAATGCAAGGTCAGTCATGGTTATTAGCAAACCTGTCCATACCATTCATCTGGAAAGTCTGTTACACACCACAATGATACTGCTTCCATGTTTCCCTCTATTAGCCTGGCCCAGTTTTCTCTCTTGTTTCTTTATTCTCTGCTTTTTGTACTTGCACACAACTGGATGCCTCTGAAGTTCTGAAATATATTTCTCTGTGATTTTGTTTTTCTAATGTGGTTACCATTCTACTGTGTTAAACTTCCCTTTCCCACTTTTCACTAGTCTCAGTGACATCTTGGTCCAATCTCAAAAGTTTCCAGTTCCCTTCAATGAGCAACACAGTTTCATTTTAGTAATTAAGAAACAGTCGTGCTGATATCTAAGTTTCAGGCTTTGATTTTATTTAAAGCCCTCTTCTCTCAGGGCAAGGAAAAGTTCTCAACTTGGATTTTCTCTCTTGCTCCCTCTTTGGAAGGAGGAAGAGGAATGCAGACTGTCACTTTGTCCATGTCCAGGTTACTCTCCTCTTTTTATGAGTCATTGTTATAGCACAGTGGATAGTAATGATTCCCAAAATGGGGTGCATCTACCCTTGGGAGGTGCAACATGCTCTGTAACATGCTGTAATGAATACTAAAACTTCTTTCTATATTTTTAAAAAAGATTTTATATATTTATTTTTAGAGAGAGGGGAAAGGAGGGAGAAAGAGAGGGAGAGAAACATCAATGTATGGTTGCCTTTCAAGTACCCCCACTGGTGACCCAGCCCACAACCTAGTCATGTGCCCTGACTGAGAATCAAACCAGCAACCCTTCGGTTTGCAGGCCAGCACACAATCCACTGAGCTACACCAGCCAGGGTATCTATAGTTTTTTTTAATCCAAACAAAAATGTAAAAGTATGCTTCACTAATGTTTTTTTAAGATCTTATTTATTTATTTTTAGAGAGGGAAGGGAGAAAGAGAGAGAGAGAAACATCAATGTGTGGTTGCTGGAGGCTGTGGCCTGCAACCTAGGCACATGCCCTGACTGGGAATCGAACCTGCGCTGCTTTGGTTCGCAGCCCGTGCTCAATCCACTGAGCTATGCCAGCCAGGGCACTAATGTTTAGTACGCGGAATGACTTTAACAACTTCCCTGAACAATATATGTATCAGATTGTCACATAAAAGGAGGGTTCTTGGGTAAGAGGGGGAGTTTCACAAAGCAAACGGCTTGCCAGTGGTGCTCTTCCACATTCCTTGGATTTTTAGTTTTACAACTTACCAGTGGAGAGTTAAATGTATTTATGCATAATATTATCTAATTTTAGATAAACTAGCTTTAATATAATGGACAAATTGTTTCAGATCTTTGCAAAGAATCTATGGATTGAATGCTAATAATGCAAACATAAACAAAGAAAATGACAAAACAGATATTTCTCATTCTCCCAGTATAAGCACTCCTATGTCTCTATTTCAAAGAGAAGAGTAAGACACTCCACTCAGTTATGACAAAAAGTCGGGCAAAAGTTTTTCTAATTACCAAGAAGACTATTAGAAATATGGTTTAAAATTTACATCTTACCTCAAGTTTGCTTTATTATGTAGTCACATTTTAAGTTAAAAAATTAAAGTTAAAACAGTTAAGTTAAAGAAACATAAGCATGTCTCCTGACCCAATTGTTTCTTCCTTTATTCTTTGATATATATGGAGAAGGGGAAAAAATTCCAAAAAGATTTCAAAGTTTCAATCCTAGGTGGTTGGATGAGTTGTGATGTGGAAAGTTGAGAATAAAATTGTGGATGGTGTTGCTGTTGAACAAGCAGTGTAAGGTCAGAAGAAGACTTCTGTGAAAAACTGAATAATACAAACACACACCTACAAACAGTGTATTCAGAGATATATATTTAAAGTGTTTCATTTTGAAGAACTTGAAAAAATGGATTCGTAAATTTAAAAATTTATATAAGTATAAGCATATTGCCACAGTATGCCAAAGCAATGTACAGTATATTACACTTTTTAAAAACACAGATATTAGCCCTGGCTGGTGTAGCTCAGTGGACTGAGCACGGGCTGCGAACCAGGCATCGCAGGTTCGATTCCCAGTCAGGGCACATGCTTGGGTTGCAGGCCATGGCACCCAGCAACTGCACACTGATGTTTCTCTCTCTCTCTCTCTCCCTCCCTTCCCTCTCTAAAAAATAAATAAATAAAATCTTTTAAAAAACCCACAGATATTAAATGTTGAGCACATTTATAAATAACATCACATTTTGAAGGAAAAGTGTCAGTTTCAAAGTGGTGGTGCTTGAAAAAGTGTAACCACCATGCTGATTTAATATAGATTTTGAAAATAAAACATTGCATTAAAAAAAAAAAAGACTTCTCAACAGAAACAATAGAAGCCAAAACATGGTGGAATGGGATTATTGGAGTGTGAAAGAAAGTGACTGCAAAAGTAGAAGTCCATAACCAGTGAAGATATTAAAAAATAAAGGTGCCATATAGATATGTCAGACAAAAAAATATGAGTGAATTTACAGTCAGAAAGCCTGAACTAAAGGAAATTCTTCAGGCAGGCAGAAGGGAAACAATCCCAGATAGATACTAAAAAATTCAAGAAGAAATGAAAAGCAATGTACAAGTATATATGTGGGTAAAATAGATAGATTTGATTGTACAAAACAATAATAGTAATGCTCAGTAGAGTTTAAAATGTACACAAATACATTAGAATGCATGACAACATCATGGAGTTGGATGGGATAGATCCCAATCCCTAACTAGAACACATGGATTTCATTGATATCTTCAGAGCATTTAACCCCAAAGCAGCAGATTATACATTCTTTTCAAATGAAACATTTTCTAGAATAGACCACAAGTTAGGACACAAAACAAGTCTCAATAAATTTTAGAAGGTTGAAAACATATCAAACACCTTCTCTCACCATAATGATATGAAACTAGAAATCAATCATGAGAAAAAAACTAAAATATATACAAAGACATGTAAACTAAATAACATGTTACTAAACAATGAATAGGTTAACAATGAAATCAAGGAAAAAATTAAAAGATATATTGAAAGAAATGAAAGTGAGAATACAACCCAAAATCTATGAGACTGAGTGAAAGCAGTCCTAAGAGAGAAATTTATAGCATTAGAGGCCTATCTTAAAAACAAAAACAAAATCTTAAAGAAACATTCTAACTTTACACTTAAGTAACTAGAAAGAGAACAACAAACAAACTCTAAAGTAAGGAAAAGAAAAAAAATAAAAATGATCAGAGAGGAAATAAACAAAATAAAGTAAAAAAAAATACAAAAGATCAATGAAACCAAGAGCTGGTTCTTTGAGAAGATACACAAGATTGACAAACATTTTTTTCTTAAGAAAGAAAAAAAGAGAGGACCCAAATAAATAAAATCAGAAAAAAAAAGAGAGGACCCAAATAAATAAAATCAGAAGTGAAAGAGGAGTAAAAACTAACACCACATAAATACAAAGAATTATAAGAAAACATTACAAACAACTATATGTCAAAAATTGAACCTTCTGGACAAAATGGATAAATTCCTAGAAACATAAAACCTTCAAAAACAGAATCAGGAAGAATCAGAGAATCTGAATAGACAGATGATAACTAGTGAAATTGAAGCAGTAATAAAAGAGTTCCCAACAAACAAAAGTTCTGGAGCAGATGGCTTCACAGGTGAATTTTACCAAACAGTCAAAGAAGAAATAACACCATTCCTACTCAAATTATTTCAAACAATTTAAGAGGAAGGAAGATTTCCAATTTTACTTTATGAGGACAGGATTATCCTAATTCCAAAGGCAGATAAAGACACTACAAAGAAAGAAAATTACAGGCCAATATCCCTGATGAACATAGATGCTAAAATCCTCAACAAAATGTTTGCAAACTGGATTCAGCAATACATTAAAAGGATCATACAACATGATCAAGTAGGATTTATTCCAGAGATGCAATGTTGGTACAATATGTACAAATCAATAAGCATGATACATCATATAAACAAAATGAAAGATAAACACCATATGATCATATCATTAGATATGGGAAAACATGTGACAAAATCCAGCACCCATTTATGAAAACATCTCTCAGCAAAATGGGAATAGAGGGAACAAACCTAAACATAACAAAGGCCATACATCATACTCAGTGGGCAAGAGCTACAACTGTTCCCCTTAACATCGGGAACAAGACAGGGATGTCAGCTTTCACCTCTCATATTCAACATAGTACTGGATGTCCTAGCCACAGCAATCAGAGAAGAAATAAAAGGCATATAAATTGGAAAGGAGTAGGTAAAACTTTCCTCTGTAATTATTTGCAGATGACATAATACAGTATAGAGAGAATCTTGAAGATTCCACCCCAAGATTACTAGAACCGATAAATGAATCCAGTAAAGTAACAGAATACAAAATAAATGTCCAGAAATCAATTGTATTTTATACACCAATAATGAACAGAAAGAGAAACTAAGAAAACAATCTCATTTACAGTTGAATTAAATAAATGCAACGAAGGATGTAAAAGATCTGTACTTGGAAAAATTTAAGACCCTGAAGAAAGAAATTAAAGGAAATAGAAGTAAGTGGACACATATATTTTGTACATGGATAAGAATAACATTATTAAAATGTCTATATCATGATGGGATAGTAAGAAGCTAGAAAAATTCCTGGGCAAGCAGAATGGGGAAACTGAGACAAGAAAATTAAACAAAGCCAAACAGTTAGAGCAATTTACAGCCACCTGGTGAATTGCAAGACCTTATCTACCCTAACCAAGGACACTTTAGAGCAAATGGTTCATACCTCTCCTTTCTAACCAGAAAATGCATAGCTTAAATCTCCCTGAGCTGGGAAAATAGAGAACAGAGACCCAGTTTATGCCATTTGTGCCAGCTAAACCCAAGGACAGACGAAGTCAGGGGAACAAATAACAACAACAACAAAAACAACCCAACCCATTAAAAGCCAAACAGACCCAAGATAAAAGTAAAAGTAAAACAGTATAGCAGACCAAAGAATATTTCCAACCCCTGCCCCCCACTGCAAGCACTCATTTGACACATCAGCATATTAAAAATGCACCTGGAAAGCTAATGAATAGTGTGCTGAAATTTTCCCCTCAGATTCTCACCCGCCAAAAACAAAAAAAATGATAAAAAGCCCTCAGGACAAAGACTCAGTGCTGCTCACTTTAGAGCTCACCCATGCCCCTTCCCAGGCATGAACTTTTTACTTCCTCCTAAACTCTAAGGGTCCGCATGAGACTTGCAGCCAGGGGAGCATCAGAGGGCAGCAGCTCAGCATGGGCTCACTCCCTAATCCTGTCTCCAAGGCTGCCTTTTTCTCTGACTTCTAGTGAGCTAAAAGCAGCCCTGCCTTGGCTCATTTCTGTCTCTGTGACCGTCACTTCCCAGTGATCTAACAACAGCTGCACCTTGGCTCACTCCTTTCTTAAACTTTTCTAGAGAGCCAAAACAGAGCACACCTAGGCTCTTTCCTGTTACTTCTTCTATCCTAAATCCTTCCTTTGTTTCACTGTACCCAACCTTAAGAATGCGCTCTCAAAACCACCTGGACTTGTGCTGTGAAAGCTTTCCTGGATGAAGTCAAGAACTCACACACTATAGGCTGACCTGAGGCAGCCGCACTTCTAGCTGGTCCCTGTCCAGTAACAATACTACCCAAAGCAATCTATAGATTCAATTAAATTCCTATCAAGATACCAATAGTATATTTCACAGAACTAGAACAAATTTTCCAAAATTTATATGGAACCACAAAAGACCCTGAAGAGCCACAGCAATGTTTAGAAAGAAGAACAACGTTAGAGGAATCACACTACCTAATATCAAACTGTACAACAAGGCCACAATAATCAAAATAGCAAGATACTGGCATAGAAACAGACATATAGATCAATGGAACAGAATTGAGAGCCCAGAAATAAATCCACACCTTTATAGTCAATTAATACTTGACAAAGAAGGCAAAACATACAATGGGAGGACTTCTGGCCAAGATAGAGGCATAGGTAGACATACTGTACCTTCTTGCACAACCAAAATAAGGACAACAAAAATTTAGAAACAAACAAAAACAACAACAACCAGTATTGACACACAATTGAACTGTATGGAAGTCCAACAACCAAGGAGTTAAAGAAGAAACATTCATCCAGACTGGTAGGAGGGGCGGAGTTTGGAGGCTGGGTAGAGAGGACTCCTGGAAAAGCAGTGGCTGGCAAACCAACCCCAGGCACACAAGGTGGCAGCGGGCACACGCAGCGAGACTGCGGATTGTGGAGGGGCTTGGCACACAAGGCAGCTGGTAGACCGGGCAGTCCCACATTTGTGCGCAGATAAACCAGGCAAAACTGGGGAGCAAGACAGACCACGCTACCCAGGGTCCCAATGCAGGGAAATAAAGCCTCAAATCACCAATTGAAAACACCTGTGGGGGTTGAGGTTCTAGGAGAGACTTTCAGCCTCACAGGAGAGTTTGTTGGAGAGACCCACAGGGTCCTAGAATGTACACAGACCCACCAACCCAAGAATGAGCACCAGAAGGGCCCAGTTTGCTTGGGGGAAACAGCAGAAGGCACTGAAATCCAGCAGAGAGTGGAGCAAGCACCACTGTTCCCTCTCAGACCCCTCCCCGACATATTGCATCACAACCCAGTGACTGGGTTGCCCCGCCCAGGTGAACACCTAAGGCTCCGCCCCTCGTATGTAACAGGTACGTCAAGACAAAAAAAAAATGGCCCAAACGAAAGAACAGATCAAAGCTCCAGAAATAATACAAGTAAGTGACAAAGACATAGCCAACCTATCAGATGCACAGTTCAAAGCACTGGTGATAAGGATGCTCACTGAATTGGTTGAATTTGGTTGTAAATTAGATGAACAAATGAAGGTTATGCTAAGTGAAATAAAGGAAAATGTACAGGGAATCAATCGTGATGGGAAGGAAACTGGGACTCAAGTCAATGGAGTGGACCAGAAGGAAGAAAGAAACAACCAAACAGAAAAGAAGGAAGAAATAAGAATTCAAAAAAATGAGGAGAGGCTTAGGAACCTCCAGGACATCTCTAAATGTTCCAATGTCTGAATTATAGGGGCACCAGAAGGAGAAGAGGAAGAGCAACAAGTAGAAAATTATTTGAACAAATAATAAAGGAGAACTTCCCCAATCTGTCAAAGGAAATAGACTTCCAGGAAGTCCAGGAAGCTCAGAGAGTCCCAAAGAAGTTGGACCCAAGAAGGAACACACCAGAGCACATCATAATTACATTACCCAAGATTAAAATGAAGGAGAGAATCCTATAAGCAGCAAGAGATAGGAAGACAGTTACCTATGAAGGAGTTCCCATCAGACTGTCAGCTGATTTGTCAAAAGAGACCTTACAGGCAAGAAGGGGCTGGAGAGAAGTATTTAAAGTCATGAAAGGCAAGGGCCTACATCCAAGATTGCTCTATCCAGGAAAGCTTTCAATTAAAATGGAAGGGCAGATAAAGTGCTTCTCAGATAAGGTCAAGTTAAAGGAGTTCATCACCACCAAGCCTTTATTTTATGGAATGTTAAAAGGACTTATCTAAGAAAAAGAAGGTAAAAAACATGAACAGTGAAATGACAGCAAACTCACAGGTATTAACAACCACACCTAAAACAAAAAGAAAAACAAACTACACAAACAACTAGAACAGGAACAGAACCACAGAAATGGAGATCACATGGAGGGTTAGCAACAGGGGAGTGGGGGAGGAGAGAGGGGAGAGAGGTACAGAGAATAAATAGCATAGATGGTAGGTAGAAAATAGACAAGGGGGAGGGTAAGAATAGTATGGGAAATGTAGAAGCTAAAGAACTTACATGTATGACACATGGACATGAACTAAAGGAGGGGGAACGTGGGTGGGAGAGGGTATTCAAGGTGGAGGAGAGTGAAGGAAAGAAAATGGAACAACTGTAATAGCATAATCAATAAATTATATTGAAAAAAAACATACAATGGGTTACAGATAATCTATTCAGTAAGTGTTGTTGGGAAAATGAGACAAATATATGCAAAAAATGAAACTAGACCACCTTCTTACACTACACACAAGAATAAGCTCAAAGTGGATTAAAGACTTATATGTCATACAAGAAACCAGAAAAATCCTAGAAGAAAACAAAGTAAAATCCGAGGTATTTCTCAATTTCTCATAGCAATATTTTTTCTGATATATCTCCTTACACAAGGAAAACAAAAGAAAAAATAAACAAATGTGACTACATCAAACTAATACATTTTTGCACAGAAAATGAAACCACCAATAAATTGATTACACAAACCATTGAATAGGATAACATATTCACCAATGATGCACCTGATAAGGTGTTAATATCCAACGTTTATAAAGAACGTATAAAACTCAACACCAAAAACCCCCAATCCAATTAAAAAATGGCCAAACAACCTCAATAGACACTTCTCCACAGAGGACATACAGATGGTTGATAGACATATGAAAAGATGTTCAATGTTATTACTCATCAGATAAATGGAAATTACAACCAAAATTTGATATCACTTCACACCTGTCAGAATGGCTATCATCAATAAATCAACAATGAGTAAGTGTTGGTGAGGATTTTGGTGGGGATGCAGATTTGTGCAGCCACTGTGCAAAGCAGTATGGAATTACTTCAAAAAAATTAAAAATGGAACTGCCTTATGACCCAGCGATTCCACTTCTGGGAATATATCCAAAGAAACATGAAACACTAATTTGAAAGAATATATGCACTCCAATGTTCATAGCAGCATTATTTACAATAGCCCAGATGTGGGAGTAGCCCAAGTGTCCATCAATAGATGAGTGGATAAAAAAGCTATGGTACATTTATACAATAGAATACTACTCCACCATTACAAAGAAGGAAATCTTACCCTTTGTGACTGCATGGATAGACCTGGAGAGTATTATGCTAAGTGAAATAAGTCAGCAGAAGGAAGATAAATACCATGTGATTTTATGTATATGTGGAATCTAATGAGTAAAATAAACTAACAAACAAAATAGAAACAGACTCATAGATACAGAGAATAGACTGACAGCTGTCAGAGGCGAAGTGGGTTGGGGGCTGGGTGAAAAAGATGAAGGAATTAAGCAAAGAAAGAAAAACCTCATTGATACAGACAACGATATGGTGATTGGGCCAAGAGGACAAGAAGGAACTTTTTTTTCTGAGGACTTATGGTGATTACCAGAGGGAATGGGGGGTGGGGGGAGGTAGAAAAGGGTAAAAGGGGATCGATGGTGATTAAAGATACTTGCCTTGGGGTGGTGAACACACAATACGATATACTGATGATGTATTATAGTATAGTATACTTGAAACTTATATAATTTTATTAGCCAATGTCATCCCCAATAAATTCAATTATAAAAAGTAAATGGACCAGTGATGAAAATGTTCAAAATTGATTGTGATAATGGTTTTACAACTCTGAATATACTAAAAGCCATTGAATTTTACACTTCAAATGAGTGAATTTTGTGGTATATGCATTCTATCTTAATAAAGCTACTTTTAAAAAGTGAATGAACTAAATATACCAATCAAAAGATCAAAATTGTCAGACTGGATAAATGTAAAACCCAATTATATATAGCTTACAAAGGATACACCTTAAATATAAGTTGAAAGTAAAAAAAAATGAAAACAGATAAATCCTGAAAACACTAACCAAAAGAAAGCTCATATAGCTGTACTAATATCAGGCAAAGCATGACTAGAGATAAAGAATGTTTCATAATAATAAAAAGGTCAATTGACTAAGAAAATATAAATTCTAAAGCTACATTTGCTCACAACATGTATAAAGCAAAAATTTGCTGGAACTAAAAGGGGAAATAGATAAATCTCCAACCACAGGAGAATGTTTGGATATATCTCTTTCAGTAGCCTATCATACTTAAGAAATTGACAAATTGATTTTAATATTTATATGGAAATGCAAAGAGTCAAGAATAATTGAGATGTATTGTGGATCTAAATGAGATTAGTAGATCAACAAAACTTTACGAGAAAGCAAAGTATTCAAGATATTTATGACCTGGGCAAAAGCAATGATTTATTTGAAAAGGCCAGAAGAATCTAACCATGAAAGAAAAAGTTGATAAATGGGACTATGTTACATTTACGAAATTTGACTGAAGAAAGAAATTGAGGAAGATACAAATAAGTGGAAGCATATACCGTGTTCATGGAGAGGAAGAATTAACATCATTAAAATGTCCATTCTATCCAAAGCAATCTCTATAGTCAATGCAATTCCTATTAAAATACCAATGGCATATTTCACAGAACTAGAATAAATATTTCAAAAATTTATATGGAACCAAAAAGACTTCGAATAGCCTCCAAAATCTTGCAAAAGAAGAACAAGGCTAGAGCGTTATGGGACAAACTCCCAGAAACTCAGTTCTACTCACCAATGCAGTAAAGAGTTACAGATCAGTGAGTCTACTAGTGTGCAAGCAAAGTTTATTAGTGCTAAGTTCTAATGGGAAAGCAAAAGCAAGGGTGGCTAGAGTAGGGGCGGTAAAAGCAGGATGGCCTGAGGCCAGGCAACCAGCACCCGAGTGGCCAGAGGCCAGGTAGCCAGAGGCCGGGCGGCCAAAAAGGGCCAAGAGGACAAGAAGGAACTTTTTTTTTTTCTGAGGACTTATATACTTGGTGGGGTGGCGGTGAAGAAGTTACATTTTGATTGACAGGTAAAGGTGGTGCCAACTTCCCCCGGGGAGATGTGACTACCCAAATGTAGGTATGTGTGAGGGTTGGTTAGCCCAAATCCTTATCTTGCTCTAGACTTTATTTGTTCATTTTGCATCCATGACAGGAGGCAGGCAGTTAAACAAAGATGTTTTATGGTTTTTTTTTTTCCTTTGGGCACTGTAGTCCCCTCCCCTTCTCCCTTCCAGACCTTGGAATGAAGACACAGTCTCAAGGTTTTCCTTTTCATAGCTAGTAGAGATGATGCACACAGATTTTCAAGGGCTCCCCTCTCGCACTATCAAAGTTTTCCTTATGTTGTTCAGAATGTTTGGTAGCCTTATCAGACCAAGCTCAGGATTACTGCGTCAACAGGTGAGCCTTTGCTTTGACCCTCCTGTATTAAGTTCTTTATTGGATTGCAATGGTGAGGGCCCTCCCTTTATTTCCTCTCTGACTGCTCATTCTACCATAATAGAGGTATCACCACTCCTAACATCAAACTATACTACAAGGCCATTGTAATAAAAACAACCTGGTACTGATATAAGAACAGACATATAGATCAATGGAACAGAACAGAGAGCCCAGGAACTTACAAGAGCATACAATGGAGCAAAGATAGCCTCTTCAATAAATGGTGTTGGGAAAATTAGACAGATACATCAAAAAATGAAACTAGACCACCAATTTAAACCATATACAAGAATAAATTCAAAATGGATAAAAGACTTAAAATGTAGGTTGCAAAACCATAAAAATCCTAGAAGAACACATAGGCAGAAAAATCTCAGATCTCTCACACAGCGATATTTTTGCTGATATATCTCTTAGGGCATTGGAAACAAAGGGGAAAATAAACAAATAGGACTACATCAAAGTAAAGTTTCTGAACAGCTAAAGAAACCATCAGCAAGATGAATAGGGAACCCACTGTGTAGGAGGACATTTTCGCCAATGATGTATCTGACAAGGGTTTAATCTCCAAAATATACAAAAAACTAATACAACTCAATGCCAGGAAAACAAACAATCCAATTAAGAGATGGGCAAAATACCTGCATAGACATGTCTCCAAAGAACAACAAACGGATGGCCCACAGACACATGGAAAAAAGCTCAACATCACTAATCATCAGAGAAATGCAAATTAAAACCACAGTGAGATATCACCTCGCACCTGTCAAAATGTCTACCATCAATAAATCAACCAACAAGTGCTGGTGAGGTTGTGGACAAAAGGGAACCCTCCTGCACTGTTGGTGGGAATGCAGACTGCTGTAACCTCTATGGAAATCAATAGGGAATATCCTCAAAAAATTAAAAATGGAATTACCTTTCAACCCAGTGATTCCACTTCTGGGAATATATCCTAGGGATCCTAAAATACCAATACAGAAAAAAATATATGCACCCTATGTTCATAGCAGCTCTGTGTACAACAACCAAGATCTGGAAATAGCCTAAATGTGCATTAGTAGATGAGTGGATAAAAAAAATTGTAGTACATTTACACAATGGAATACTACACAGCAGTAAAAAAGAAGATATTCTTACTTACATTTTCTGACAACATAGATAGACCTGGAGATACCATGCTAAATAAATTAAGCCAGTCAGTGAAAGACAAATACCACATGATCTCACTTACATGTGGAATCTAATGAACACAGTACACCAACAAACAAAGTAGTCCAGAGCACAGATAGAAAGAACAGACTGACAGTTGCTGGAAGGAAGAGGGGGCAGGATTAAAGATCGTGAACAGATTAACCAAAGAACATTTATGCATATCCCATGGACACTGACAACAATATAGGGATTGACTGAGGGAAGGGATGGAGTGGAGTTGGATGGAGGTGGGGAAAGGGAGAAAAAGTAAGAGCAACAATAATAGCATACACAATAAAAAATGAAAAGAAAAAAGATATACTATTTTTAAAGATGTTATTTATTTTTAGAGAGGGCAAGGGAGGGAAAGAAACATCAATGTATGGTTGCCTCTCATTCACCCCCTACTGGGGACCAGACCTGCAACCCAGGCATGTGTCCTAGACTGGGAATCAAACCAACAACTCTTTGATAGGCTGGCACTCCATCCACTGAACCACACCAGCAGGGGCAAGAGACACTATTAAGAAAGTAAAAAGTGAGGCACAGTAGGAAATGATATTTGTATATTATATAATTGACAAAGGGCTTTCTTTATCCAAAACATGTAGAGAATTTCTACAAATGATTAAGAAAAAGGCAGACCATTCTATAGAAAAATGGGCAAAGGACTTAAGCAGGCATATTTACCTTTTATCACTCTCTTAGCTACATCTCACAGATTTTTATATATTATATTTTCATTTTAACCTATTCAAAATATTTTCTAATTTATGTTCATGTTTCTGTTTTGACCCATGGATTATATGGAAATCTGTTGCTGAATGTCTAACACCATTGAAGGTTTTTGTTGTTGTTATTTTCTTTCTGGAACTGATTTCTAGTTTAATTCTGCTATGGTCTGAAAAAATGACAATTTTGTCAAATTTCTTAAGTTTTGTTTTGTGACTGAGAGTATGGTCTAGCAGGCCCATGTTATAAGAAATACTCAAGAGAGTTCTTTGGGATAAAAGCAAGTAACTCTAGATGATAATTGAAATCTACATAAAAAAACAAAGAACAACAGTAAAGGTAATTTTGTAACTGTAAAAGACAGTGCAAATCCATATTTCGTTTCCTTTCTCTTAATTAATTTAAAAGCAATTGTATTAAAAATGTGTAAAATTATATTTTTGTGCCTATTACATAGGAGCACAAAAGGAGGTGAGTGAGAGCAAGTTGTATTGGAGTAACGAAATGATACCAGATGGTTACTCAAATCCACTGGATAAAATGAAGAGAACTAAGCATTATAACTAAGAAGGTAAATGTAACAAACTCTATAAATACAAACATGGTCTATTTTGTCCCAGATTCTTTATTAGACATAAAATTATATAGAGTAATAATTATATCATTGTACCTTTGGGTTTGTAACATATGTAGATGTAATATATATAACAATAGCACAAAATGGGGAAAAAGAAAAGAACCATCTAGGAGTACTTCTATAGGTCACTGGAAATAAGTTACTATAAATGTAAAGTAGATTATGACAAGTTCAGATGTATATGAGAAGCACTAGGGCAACTGCTAAGACAATAACTGAAAAATAGAATGAAAGATCATTAGAAATATTAAATTGTTATACCAGAGAATATTCACTTAATGCAAAAGAAAGCAGTAAAGGAAGAAAAGAGGAATATAAAAGACATGTGATTATACAGAAAATGAGAATAACAATGTACATCCAACTATATCAATAATAAAATTAGATGTGAATGGATTAAACAATCCAATCAAAAGGCAGAGAATATCAGACTGGATAAAAGATAACCATACCTGCCCTGACTGGTGTAGCTCAGTGGATTGAGTGCCAGGCTACAAACCAAAGGGTTGCTGGTTCGATTCCCAGTCAGAGCACATGTCTTGGGTTGTGGGCCAGGTCCCCACTGGGGAGCATTTGAGAAGTAACCACACATTGATGTTTCTCTTCCTCTCTTTCTCTCTCCCTTCCCATCTAAAAATAAATAAATAAAATCCATTTTTAAAAAAATAAAGAAAACCAGACTCAACTACAATAGTCCCCCCTTATCCAAGGGAAATATGTTCTAAGACCTTAGACTGTAGATAGTACTGAACCCCACATATCAATATCAACCCTGTATATACTATTTTTCCAATTCATACATATATAATGCTTTATAGGTTCTCTTTGGCATATCTGAATTGCCAGCATGACTACTCTTGAGCTTTGGGGCCATTATTAAGTAAAATAAGGGTTACTTGAACACAAGTACTGTAATACTGCAACAGTTAACCTGGCAATTAGGACACCTACTGACTAAGGGGCAGGTAGTATATATAGTGTGGATCCACTGGTCAAAGGGATAATTCACATCCAGAGTGGGATGCTACTCAGAAAAGCATGCATTTAAAACTTATGAATTCTTTTGGGGATTTTTCATTTAATATTTTTGGACCAAAGTTGATCAAGGGTAACATGCTGTGGAAAGTGAAACCATGGATAAGAGGGATTACTGAGTATGCTGTCAACTGGAGGAATCACACTTTAGATTCAAGACACAAATACATTAAAAGTCAAAGGACAGGAAAAGCTGCATCATTATAATAGCTACCATAAGAAAGATACATGTCCTGGCTGGTGTGGCTCAATGCATTGAGTGCCAGCCTGCAAACCAAAAGGTCACCTATTCAATTCCCAGTCAGGGCACATGCTTGGGTTGCAGGCCAGATCCCCAGTTGGGGCACATGAGAGGCAACCCCACATTGAGGTTTCTCTCCCTCTCTTTCACCCTCCCTTCCTCCTCTTTAAAAATAAATAAATGCAATCTTTTTCAAAAGAGAAAGATATATACTAACACATAGTATATATTGACTATCCTAATATCAGACAATATAAACACGAACACAAAAATCATTACTAGACACAAAGAAGGATATATATAACAAGCATCAATCTACCAAGACACTTACCAATTATAAACAAATACACATTCACAACAGAGCCCTAAAATACATGAAGCAAAAACTAACATAAGTGAAGGGAGAAGTTGAACAATAATAGCTAAGACTTTAATATCTCACTTCTGATAATGAATAAAAACTATGTAGAAAATCAAAAAGAGATAGATAAGTAGATAGATAGAACACTTCAAAAAACAAAAGCAGAATATATATTTTTCTCAAGTGCACATGGAACATTCTCCAGGATAGACTATATAGTAAGCAATAAAGCAAATACAACACATTTAAAAAAATTGAAGCTACACAAATTATGTTCTGTGATCACAATGAAGTGAAATTAAAAATTAATAACATAAAGCATTTTATAAATTCATGAATATGTGGAAATTAAACCACAATTTCCTATATAAATGATAGGCCAAAGAAGAAATCACAAAAGAAATTGCAGAATACTTTGAGGTGAATAAAAATGTACGCAGAACACACCAAAATGTATGGGAGGCAGATAAAGTAGTTTTGTTTAGAGGAAAATTTATAGCTGTAAACACCTGCATTAAATAAGAAAATTCAAATAAATAACCTAAACTTTCACCTTTAGAAACTAAAAAAGAAGAACGAATTAAACCCAAAGCAATTAGGAAAGACATTAGAGTGGGAATTAATGAAGTAGAGAATAGAAAAAAAATAGACAAAAATCAATGAAACCAAAGATGGTTGTTTGTAAAGGTCAAGAAAACTGAAAGCCTTTTAAATAGACTGACCAAGAAAAAAGAAAAGACTTAATTTACTAAAAATAAAAGAGAAAACGTGACTACCAACTTTGCAGAAATAAAAAAGATTATAAGCTAGTGGAGCTGCATTTGGGGAGCAGCTGCCTACTATGCTGAAAACCTCTGGAAACTGCCTAAGGAGCTGAAGACGAAGTCCTCAAGCTGGCCACCTCCCTCTGGAACCTGGGGCTTGAACCAGGTTGTACCCTGTGGATGGGAGATGACGGTGAACTGGGATAGCTGTGACTGTTTCATCATATTGAAGAAAAAATTTAAAGAAGAGAAATAAATATTAAAACACTAGGAGTTCCAGCCAAGATGGAGACATAGGTAGGAACCCCTCACTTCCATGAATAACCAAAAGGAGTATAACAACCAATCTAAAATCAATAAACAGCCCGAAGTGCCAGAAAATCAAACTGCATGGAACTTTGACAACCAAGGAATTAAAGAAAAAATCAACCAGACCAACCAAACCGATGTACCAAGACGAAGAAATATAGCCCAAATGGAAGAATAGAGCAAAACTTCAGAAAGAGAGCTAAGCAATGAGGAGATAGCCAACCTATCTGATGGGGAATTTAAAGCTCTGGTAATCAAAATGCTCACAGAACCGATTGAGCTTGTTTAAAAAATAAAAAAACAAATGAAAGATACCCAAAATGAAATAAAGCAAAATATTCAGGGAACCAACAGTGACAGGAAGGAAACCAGGACTCAAAGCAATGGTTTGGAACAAAAGGGAAAAATAACCAACCAACGAGAACAGAATAAAGAAACAATAGTTCAAAAAAGTGAAGAGGGACTTACAAACCTCTGGGACAACCTGAAACGTTCCAATATCCAAATTATAAGGGAACCAGAAGGAGAAAAGGAAAACCAAGAAATTGAAAACTTATTTGAACAAATAATGAAGGAAAACTTCCTCAATCTGGTGAAGGAAATATACTTCCAGGAAGTCCAGAAAGCCCAGAGAGTCCCAAAGAAGTTGGACCTAAGGAAGCACACACCAAGGCACATCATAACTACATTTCCTAAAATTAAAGATAAGGAGAGAATCTTAAAACCAGCAAGAGAAAAGGAGACAGTTACCTACAAAGGAGTTCTCATAAGACTAGCAGCTGATTTCTCAAAAGAAACCTTGCAGGCAAGAAGGGCCTGGAAAGAAGTATTCAAAGTCATGAAAGGCAAAGACTTACATCCAAGATGACTCTATCCAGAAAAGCTTTCATTTCGAATGGAAGGGTAGATAAAGTGCTTCCCAGATAAGGTCGAGTTAAAGGAGTTCATCATCATCAAGCCCTTATTATATGAAATGTTAAAGGGACTTACCTAAGAAAAAGAAGATCAAAACTATGAACAGTAAAATGACAACAAACTCACAACTATCAACAAAAGAACCTAAAAGAAAAGAAAAACAACAAAAACAAAAACTAAGCAAACAACTAGAACAGGAACAGAATCATACAAATGGACATCCCATGGAGGAATTTCAGTGGGGAGGGGGAAGGGAGGAATGGGGGGAAAAGGTACAGGGAAAGAGAAGAATAATAAGTTGGCATAAAATAGATGGGGAAAGATAAAAATGGTATAGGAAACAGAGAAGTCAAAGAACTAACATGTACAACCCATGGACATGAACTAAGGGGGGAATGCTGGAGGGTTGGGGGGCAGGCAGAAGGGGGATAAAGGGAGAAAACTGGGAAAACTGTAATAGCATAATCAATAAAAATACTTAAAAATAAAAAATTACAAGATTAGGTTAATAAAGTAAAAAAAAGTTGACAGTAGAGAAAATAGAAAAATCTGAGTAGACTTATGATAAGGAAAGACACTGCATTGGTGATGTTAAACCTACACACAAAGAAAAGCTCAAAACCAAAAGAATTCACTGATGAATTCTACCAAGTATTTTAAAAAGAGTTTATAGCAATTTTTCACAAACTATTCCAAAAACTAGAAGAGAAGGGAACAGTTTCTAAGTCATTTTATGAGGCCAGTTTTATCTGATACCAAAGTCAGACAAAAACATAGCAAATAAATAATACTAAAGACCAATATATCTTAAGTAAATAGAAACAACCCCTGCAACAAATACCAACAAACCAAATAAAAACCAAACATATAAAATGAATTATATAACACCTAACCTTCTCAAACTCCTCCAAAAACTGAAGAGGGGGGCCGACTCCCAAGCTCATTTTACAAGACCAGCATTATCCTAATTCCAAAACTAGATAAAGACACTACAGAGAAAATTATAGGTGAATATCCCTGGTAAACATAGATGCTAAAGTCCTCAACAAAGTATTGGAAAACTGGATCCAGCAATATAGTTTAAAAAATCATACACCATGATCAAGTGGGTTTTATTTAAGAAATGCAAAGTTGGCACAATATCCGAAAATCAATAAATGTGATACATCACATAAGGAAAACTAAAGGATAAAAACCTATGATCAACATTGATGGAACTGGAGAATATTATGCTTAGTGAAATAAGTCAGTTGGTGAAAGACAAATGCCATATGATCTCACCTATAAGAGGAATCTAATGAACAAAAAAACCTAATGAACAAAATGGAACCAGAGACATGGAAACATGGAACAGACAGACAGTGACCAGAGGGGAGGGGAGATGGGGACAACAGCAGAAAGAAGGGGAAGGGACTGGTCAAAGAGCATGTATGAATGACCCACAGACATGGGCAACAGTGTGGGAATTGACTGTGGGGGCAGGGAGTGGGATGGGCAGAGAAGGGCAAAGGGGGAAAAATTAGGACAACTGTAATAGAATAATAATAAAAGTGATCTAAAACCCCATGATCATATCAATAGATGCATTAAAAAGCATTTGATAAAATTCAGCACCTATTTATGATAAAAAAAACTCTCAGCAATGTGGAAATAGAAGGAGCATATATCAATGTGATAGAGGCCATGTATGACAAATGCACAACCAACATCATACTCAATGGGCAAAAACTACAGGCATTCCCCTTAAGATCAGGAAAGAGACAGGGATGTCTGTTTTCACCATTCTTATTCAACATAGTACTAGAAATCCTAGCCACAGCAATAAGACAAAAAGAAAAAATAAAAGGCATCCAAATTGGAAAGAAAGAAGTAAAACTGTCATTATTTGTAGATGACATCATACTGTATATAGAGAACTCTAAAGATTCTACAAAAAAAACCCCCAAAAAACAACTACTGTTAAATGAATCAGTAAAGTAACAGGATACAAAATAAATATCCAGAAATCAGTTGCATTTTTTTTAAAGATTTTATTTATTTTTAGAGAGGGAAGGGAGGAAGAGAGAGAGAGAAACATCAATGTGCGGTTGCTGGGAGACATGGCCTGCAACCTAGGCATGTGCCCTGACTGGGAATCGAACCCGCGATGCCTGGTTCGCAGTCCGCGCTCAATCCACTGAGCTACACCAGCCAGATCAGTTGCATTTTTATACACCAATAATGAACTATCAAAAAGGGAAACTAAGAAAACAATTCCATTTACAATTTATTCAAAAAGAGTAAAATAGCCAGGAATAAATTTAACCAAGAATATAAATCACCTGTACTTGGAAAATCATAAGTCACTGAAGAAAGAAATTGAAGAAGATGCAAATAAGTGGAAGCCTATACTGTGTTCATGAATAGGAAGTATTAATGTCATTAAATTGTCATACTACCCAAAACAATCTACAGATTCAATACAATTCCAATCAAGATACCAATGGTATATTTCACAGACCCAGAACAAACATTCCAAAAATTTATATGGAAAAGCAAAAGACCCTGAATAGCAACAGCAATCTTCAGAAAGCAGAACAAAGTTGGAGGAATCACACTACCTAATATCAAATTATACTACAAGGCTATAGTAATCAAAACAGCATGTACTGGCGTAAAAACAGACATATGGATCAATGGAACAGAATAGAGAGTCCAGAAATAAACCAATGTCTTTGTGGTTGATTAATATTTGATAAAGCAGGCAAAAAAAATACAATGGGCTAAAACCATTCAATAAATGGTTTTGGGAAAATTGGACAGATACATGCAAAAAGTAAAATTAGACCAACTTTTACACCAACAAGCAAGAATAAGCTCAAAATGGATTAAAGACTTATATGTCATACAAGAAACCAGAAAAATCCTACAAGAAAACATAGGCAGTAAGATCCGGGATATCTCTCATAGCAATATTTTTTCTGATATATCTCCTTGAGCAAGGATTAAAAAAAGAAAAAATAAACAAATGGGACTACATCAAACTAAAAAGTATTCACACAGCATAGGAAACCATCACTAAAATGAAAAGGCAGACCCCTGAATGAGAGAACATATTTGCTGATATATCTGATAAGGTGTAAATATCCAAATTTATAAAGATCTTATAAAATGCAGCACCAAATAATCCCATTAAGAAATGGGCATATATGAAAGACCCATGGACATGACCAACAGTGAGGAAACTGATTATGGAAGTGGTAGGCTGGCTGGGTAGAGGGGAGCAAAGGGGGGAAAAGTGGGACAACTATGATAACATTAACAATAAAATAAAATCAATAAATATTTAAAAAATGGGTAAAAGACCTGAATAGACAGTTCTCCTCAGAGGTCATACATATATATGGCCTATAGACATATGAAAAGAGGCTCAATATCCCTAATAATCAGAGAAATGCAAATTAAAACCATGATGAGATACCTCCTCATGCCTGTCAGAATAGATATCATCAGTAAATCAAGAAACAAGTGTTGGTGAAGATGTGGAGAGAGGGAAACTCTCATGCACTGTTAGTGGAAATGCAAACTGGTGCAGCCACTGTGAAAAGCAGTATGGAGTTTTTCCCCCAAAATTAAAAATGGAACTGCCTTATGACCCAGCAATATTACTTCTTGGAACTTATCTAAAGAAACCTGAAACACTAATTTGAAAGAATATATGCACCCCTGTTTTCATTGCTGCTTTAATTACAATAGTCAATATTTAGAAGCATCCCAAATGTCCCTCTGTAGATGAGTGCATAAAAAAGCAATGGTACATTTACACAATGGAGTACCACTTAGCCATACAAAAGAAGAAAATTTTACCCTTTGTAACAGCTTGGATGGACCTGGAGAACATTGTGCTAAGTGAAATAAACCAGTCAGAGAAACACAAATACTATATGATTTCACTCGTATGTTGAATCTAATGAACAAACTTAACTAACAAGAAAAAAAAAGAGACAGACTCATAGAGAGGAGTCTGACAACTTTGAGTGGGGGGCCTGGGGGTATAGGGATTGGGAAAAAAAAAGAGAAAAAAGTCACGGACACAGACAATAGTTTGGTGATTGTGAGGGAGGGGGAAGGAAGGTATGTGGAGGCAGAAGAGGGTATGGTGGGATATACAGTGACAGGAAAAACTTTAAAAATAAGAAATATTAGTATAGAAATTTAAAAAAAACAGAGTATATACCACAACTAAGTGGGATTCATCCCAGGATTGCAAGATTGTTTTAAAATCTCCAAATCAAGGTGATACATCACATCAATAAAGGAAAAATTCACATGATCATCTTAGTAGATAGAGAAAAAAGTTTTGACAAAATTCACCTATTCCTTAAAGATAAAAACATTCAACAAAGTAGCAATTAAAGGAAACTTTCTCAACCTGATGAAGGATAATCTGTGAAAAACCCACAACTAACATCATATTTAATAGTGAAAGATTGAAAGCTTTTGCCCCAAGATCAGAAATGTAATATGAATGCCTGCTCTCACTTCTACTCAACATTTTTAATCAAAATATATGGACATATAACATTGTGTAAATTTAAGGTGTATAACATGTTGACTTGATTCATTTATATATGTAGTATGATTGCCACTGTAAGCAATAGTTAGCATTTCTATCACATCACATATTTGTCATTTCTCTTTTGTGGTGGGAATAATTAAGACTTAGTCTCTTGGCAAGTTAGACAATTTGTATATTATCATACACAATTGTTATCTATATTCACTGTACTGTGTATTCGAACTCCAGGACTTATTTATCTACTAGTTGCAAGTTTGTACCCTCAAACCATATCTCTTTTATTCAACATTGCACTGACAGTTCTAACCAGGACTTTGGCAAGAAAAAAGGGGGATTCAGATGGGAAATAAAGAAGTAAATAAAACTCTTTCTTTTGCAGTTACCGTGATTTTATACATTGAAAAATCCTAAGGACTACACTGATAATCTACCAAAACTAAAAAATGAATTCAGCAAAGTTGTGGACACAGGGCTAATATATAAAAATTACTTGAATTTCTGTATTCTGGCAATGAACAAGTTAAAAATGAAATTAAGAAAATGATTCCATTTATAATAGCATCAAGGAAAGTAAAATGCATAGGAATAAATTTAACAAAAGAAGAGCTGACTTATACACTGAAAACTACAAAATATTGTTGAAAGAAGTTAAAGACCTAAAATATTAAAAATCATCTCATATTCTTAGATCAGGAGACTTAATATTGTCAAGATGGCAATACTTCCAAAATTGGTCTACAGATTCAACACAATCCTTTATCAAAATCCCAGCTGACTTTGTTACCAAATTTGGCAAGCTAATCTTAATATGTATCTGTAAATTCAAAGGATCTAGAATAACCAAACAACCTTGCAAAGAATGGACAAAATTTGAGGGTTCACATTTGCTAATTTCAAAACGTATTACAAAAGCTATGTTTTGAAAAACATAGTGATCAACTGAGAGTCCACAAATAAAATCTCATCTTTATGGTCAATTGATATTCAAAAAGAGTGACTAGAATGGGGGAAGAATAGTGTTTTCAACAAATGGTGCTGGTACAAACAGATATCCACATGCAAAAAAGAAAAATAAAGTTGGAACCCTACCTCCTACCATATACATAAATTAGCCAAAAATTGATCAAAACTTAAATCTAAGATCTAAAATATCCTCTCAGCAAAACTGTCAGAAATAGGTTACCTAGATTTTACTAAATAAAAACATCAGTTTTTCAGAGCTGTAGGGATTAGTTTCCATTTCTCCAAAAATGTACATTCATTTTGCATCTTCATGTTACTTTTGGTAGATCAAGTGTTTTCCATTTAGGTCCCTTGCATCTATCAATTCATCATATAGGCTTATCCATGTCTAAAATGTCCATAATTTTTAAATATCATGAAACATATTAGATACCATCATGCTAACTCTCTTTTTGTCAGGGAAATAGTTCAAGCATAGAGGTAACTTGAAACTGTGAAATCAAAATTAGATTCTAAATAAGCTAGAGTTTTCATAAGAATTTGAGAAAGTCATGTTTAATTTGACTGCCTCTTTCTGGTGATATTTTGTTTTGAGTTCCAAAGCTGTCTGATTTCCAAAATTTGCATTGGCACTGTCTGCTGAATGTGCAGAGAGCAAAGTTAGATAAATATCAACAATATTTTATATTTTTTAGTTTCATTATGATCTTCATAGAAATCAGGAGGATGATTTGAAATTATACTTTTCTTTTTTTTTAAAGATTTTATTTATTTATTTTTAGAGAGGGAAGGGAGAGGGAGAGAGAGAGAAAGAGAGAGAAACATCAATGTGCGGTTGCTGGGGAACATGGCCTGCAACCTAGGCATGTGCCCTGACTAGGAATCGAACCTGCGATGCCTGGTTCGCAGCCCGCGCTCAATCCACTGAGCTATGCCAGCCAGGGCTGAAATTATACTTTGCAAATCAAAGTACCTAAAAGCAACCTTTTCAGGTGCTGTGATTTGACATATCACTTGATATTCTGTAGAAAGTATGATTCTTGGTGTAATCTGATAGAATCGGCTCTACACTGTCAGAGGCCAACACATCTTGCACCAAAATTTCCCCTTTTGTTCACCCACAGGTCATTTCAGATGCAAAGTCTGAATCAGGAAATGGAAATTTTCAAAGGGCACTCAAAAGAATCATACAGTAATACATGTTTGTTCATGTGATATGTCTAGGCAAAATCAGTGGCCCCCAAATTCATCAAAACATTAGTGTCTTTTTGGAAGATCAAAAACTTTTGATTCATTTATAAGCAATTATCTGCTCATTCTGGACTTGTGAGAGTCAGTCTCCATAAGTGCTTATGCAACCTCCTTTCTGTCAGGCCCAGTCCCAAATTCTTTTCAGTTTGTTGTCCAGTATGTTCTGATTTGGTTGTTACTTCCCTAATCCAGTTATGTGTCCTTCCATCTGTCATCAAAATAACAAGATCTTTCAGTTTTCTTTTTTGGTGATTTCTGGGTCAGGCTGGGGTTATTATTGCAACCCTTCTCATTTTCTTTAAACACTTAGAACATCTAGTCACCATATTCATTATGTTAAAAATTAACATAGCACACCCTGGCTGGTGTAGCTCAGTGGATTGAGCGCGGGCTGCGAACCAGGCATCGCAGGTTCGATTCCCAGTCAGGGCACATGCCTAGGTTGCAGGCCATGGCCCCCAGCAACTGCACATTGATGTTTCTCTCTCTCTCTCTCTCCCTCTCCCTTCCCTCTCTAAAAACAAATAAATAAAATCTTTAAAAAAAAGATTTAAAAAATTAATGTAGCACTATCTTCATACAAACAACTAATCTGCAGGCAAAGTTAGGGATAGAATGTTACAAATCATGATTGCAATGCACTTAAGTTGCAAACATAATGTTGCCTGCCCCCACCTAGTGATGCAACAATAGAAGATCTGTTATTGTGAGCTGCAAATCATGGTTGTCAACATCAGTGGTCAGGATTAAAAACAAAAACAGTGATGATAGATAGATAAGCAATACCATATCCATTGGACACTAAAAACGGCATTGTGTTCAGCCCCTATTTTTGGAACCACATTGTGGGTTCGGTACCTTTTCCCCAAATATGAACAACTATTGGTGAAAACTGTTTTTTCCCATCCTGGGAAGGAATTTCCTGAGATGCAAAACTTCCAGTGCTAAAACTGGGACAGTACCAAGGAAATAAGGATACTCAGTTACCTTGTTATGCCGTTAGTACCTTTCTGGGGTGCTGACAGGATTGTTTTTGACAGTTTTGTCCAGCTTTCCAGTTGTGTTTCGGGGAGAAGATGTGGTAACCTCCGTAATTCATCATGCTGGAAGTAAATCTCCCATACTATATGTTTACATATTACGTTTAGTGTGTCTCTCACTAAAACGTAAACTCCATGAAATAGGGATTTTGGTTTGTTTTGTTCACTACTGTATCCCCTGTGTTTGGCACATCATAGGCAATCAATAATTTTTGATAAATAAATGAATTAATGACACTTGCAAAAATGTGGAGACTAGACTGGAGGAGGGGAAAAATTGAATCAGATAGGCAAGCCAGTTAGCTAGTAGAAGTTCTAGATTAGAGATGGTAGAGGTGGTGGAGATAATAAAGATGGACAGATTTTAGAAATAATTAGGAGGCAAATTTGCTGTGATTAATGATAGAGTGAAGATGATTGGGTGGAGTGAAATAGAGAGTGATGTCAAGGATGACTCCATGATCGCTGGCCTGCAGAACTGGGTCACAGAAGTGCCATTCAGTGAGTTAGCAAATACCGTATTTTGCCACATAGAATGTGCTCCCATGTATAGCGCACATCCACATTTTTGGCCCAAACTTTCAGGAAAAAATTTTTGGTTTTAATTTTTAAATCAATTTTGTATGTATTTATATTTAGAAACAAAACTGATTATTGTATTCCAGGGTAGTATTTTGCATACGGATATCGTTATTGTTTTCTAGAGTTACACTTTCAACGCATAAGCATAAATACAAGAATTAAAAACATTTATATAGACAAGGAATTAGTACTACCCATCTATAATGCACATCCTTATTTTTCCCTCAAAAAACATGAGCAAAAAGTTTGCATTATACACAGCAAAATATGGTAGTGGGCTAGTATCATGTTTATATGGAGAAGATCCTGAGTTCTGTTTAAGACATAGTGAATTTGAGATGCCTTTGAGATGAAAAAGAAACTTTAAATAGGCAGTTGGATACACAGTCCTAGAATTCAGAAGAGGTATGTTGACTGGAGACAAAAATGAGTGTATTATCAATCCCAGTAGGTGGTAAATGAAGTGATTGATGTGGATGATTACCAGAGAAGAGAGAGAACAGGGCCTAATATCAATTGTACTTTGCATGCCCTCAAGTTTTCACTTGTATTAATAAAAGTACTTGATTGTCAACTGGAGCCTAAATTAGGATATCAAATCATAATTTTTTAAAGATTTTGAAATGCAACAATTCAAAAAGATTTTTCAGGTTTTCACCTACTTTTCTTTCACATCCATTTTTACAGATAAGGTTTGTCTCATGGCAGAGTTTGGTGTTCATTGGTTGTGCTTCAAAAAAATGACTTACCCCTGGTGGGTGGCTCAGTTAATTGAAGTGTCGTCACATACACCAAAAGTTTGCGGATTTAATTCAGTCAGGGCACATACCTAGGTTGTGGGCTCAATCCCGCATTGGGGCATGTCCTGGACACAACCCAACGGATAGATGTTTCTCTCTCACATTCTCTCTCTCCCTCCCTCCGTCCTTCTCCCCCCTTCCTGTCTCTTTAAAATCAATACACATGTCCTTGGGTGAAGATTAAAAAATAAAAAATGTTTAAAAATTGGCTTGCAGTGATTATGGAGGATCACGCTTCTGACTTCCTCTGACTACTCAACTCAGCACTGTGCTGGGTGCTGTCTGGAAGAGATGTTTACTGCACGTACTTACTCTTGAGAAAATTTCAAAGTATTGGAAGGAAGAATTGCATTTTAAATTGGAAGAGACTGTAAAGATCATCTAGCCTGATTCCATCATGTTTTTCAGAACATAAAAGTATGTTCCAGAAAGATGAAGTGACTTTCCAATTTCAAAATGAGATAAGAGATTTCATCTTGGAAGCCAGCGTTCTTGATTTTTAGCCTAACCAAGTACACTACTCTTTTTCAGTAAGTCATTTATTCATTCGACAAATTTTAACTGAGTGCCTACTATGTGAAGGTACTGTTCTAGGCACTCATTGTAAATCATGCTACTTTTTCATCTGTATTTTCCTCTGGAGAATAATAGTAAGATTCACAATCCTCTCAGCATTCAATGAACAGAGTTGACGGACAACTGGGTGTGGCTTACAGCTAGACCATCCACTTTCAATTTATAATCATTTATTTTCTTAGTGCCTGAGGGAAGAGGAAATAAGTGGTAGACTAATATATGAAGCAATTAGAGAATGATATACATCATAGAGTATATAATTACATGCTGAATTGCATTGCATGTCTCTAAGTGCAACGGAAAAGCACAGGAGCCAAGGCTCAGTACAAGGCAGCAATCTTAGAGAGGAAATAGTCTTCCAACAGTAGTAACATGTTTCTGACATGTTTCTTTGAGTAAGTTCAGCAAATATTTATTGGGCAGGCACTGTCCTAGGTGTCTGGGATATGAAAAAAATAAGACGCTGTCTCCTTTCCCCCCAAGCTCACTGCCTTTTGGGAGAGACAACAGCGCATATAATTTCTTTTTCTAAAGATTTTATTTATTTCTACAGACAAGGGAAGGGTGGCAAAAAGAGAGACAGAGAACCATCAATGTGTGGCCTCTTCTCCATGTGCCCCCCACCAGGGACCTGGCCCGCAACCCCGGCATGTGCCCCAACTGGGAATGGAACTGGCAACTCCTTGGTTCACAGGTCCACACTCAATCCACTGAGCCACACCAGCCAAGTCAGTACATATAATTTCAATATAATGGTGGTAAATGATGAGAGAGGTCTGGCCAGGGTATATGAAAGCAGAGGTGAGCTTAACCCAATCAAAGGGTAAGTTAAAGCTTCTGAGAATCTCCGGGCTGACACCTGAACTGAATCTTGAAGGCTGCTAGGCCCTAGTTAGTCCAAAAGAGTTGTAAAAGGGTTTTAGGAAGCAAGAACAGCTTGACTAAAGAAACAAAGGCCTTTTGTCTTTATCCCACATATCAGAAAAACTAGAAATATTTCATAGCTACTCTTAAATGGAATAAATGTCAAATCATGTGTTTTATACCTGAAACTAGTGCTATATTGTATGTCAACTACATTATAATAAATAATAAAAATTAGAAAACAGACAATTTTTGTCTTTGAGGAACTTAGAATCTGGAGCAAGAAGAAAAAAAATGAACAGTAACAACAAACCCTTGAAAAAGTTACTTCCATTATCCTTAGTTTCCAAATGAGGAAATTAAGGCACTGAGAGGTTAACCTGAAATCAGTTGTGCCTAGGCCATTTGGTTTTTGCTTTCCAGTATGGATTATATCTCATTGTGAATATTAGTGCCCTGCAAATTTTACGTATGTACAATCCCTCTAATTTTTAGATTTATTATTATAACATTTGCAATTAGAGAGATCTGTCCACTCATGTTCTTTAACCAACAGCCAAGAGGAGCAAAGATGCTCAAGATCATCCAGGACCCAATGGCAAAGCTAGTTATTAAAGCAAGTGTCCTCCTAAAACATATGTCTAAGAATAACATTGATCAGAATGAAATCCCTCAAGCACTCCGATGTGATTGATGAAATGCCCAAGTGACACGCTTTTTTTCCCTTGTTTTCAACATGATGGCTGCAGGTTAGTGGTTTTCAAACTTTTTTTTTTCTTTGTATATCAGTCTTACCTGGAGAGCTTAAAATATAGTTGCTGGGCCCCATTTCACACTATGCTAGAATCACTGTAGCAGAGCTCAGCTGCTGTGTTTTTAACAAATTCCTGAGATGATTTAATTCCATTCCAATTCCACTTCTCCCATTCTTCATTACATTCTCTTCTCCATTGTCCACGATCTTTAAAAATATTTATTGAATACCTACTCTAGTCCAGGCACAGGATTCTACGGGCTGGGAAGAGAGCAGTGAACAGGACAAAACCAAGCTCTTGCGCTGATGGAGACAGATAAAAACACATAAACATAAGAATAAGAGTCAGTTAACATAGTGATAAAGAGCTTGACTAATGGGGTCAAAACAAATATACACTTGATACAAGGTTCTTCCTCTTCCTAGTGGTGTGACCTTGGGCAAGTTACTTAATTGCTCAACAGTCTCTCTTCTTCTGCAAAAATCTGACTAATAATATTCCCTGTCTCAAGGGGCTGTTGTAAGGCTTGAATAAGATAATGCGCATAAGGTACTTAGCATGGTGCTTAGCACGGTGCTTAGCACCTTCTCCAAAGACAGTTGACTCTTATTATTTTGCAAGCACCAGCACTATAAAGTTTAATTACTTCTCCAGTATTGCAATCAATATGGAGTTCAGTTTCTGGGTTTATTCGACATTCAATAAACAACATTTTGGAGATGTCCACGTGCCTCTAAAGCATTTCCCCTGCCACAGTTGCACATTTTCTGGGCAGTTTTTGTACCATACCCAGCTTCAAATTGCTAAACAAGGGAGATACATCAACAACAAAGTCTCCCAGAGCCCCCAGCTCCTCAATTAGGTATCTGAGTACTCTATAGGATGGACAGAGTTAAGAATGTTATGAAACCTCACCAATATAGTAAGTGGAAGTTAAAATAAACAACAACCACAAAAACAAAGTAGAAGAGCATAGCGGCCAAATGCTGGGAGCAAACATCAGCAGGTAAATCTATCAAATGTTATGGCAGTTAAGGATATGAAAGAAATCCGGCCTTATATTTGTTGGGGCAAAACCATTTTCGTATGTCATTATCTGTTCTTGTGCCCCAAAACAAATTTGTGAGTAATATTAATCTCATTTGACTGATGTGTAAACTAAGGCTCAGAGAACTCAAATGAACAGCACAGGTTCATTCTGCTAGTTAGTGGAAGGCCAGTGCCTCAAGCCCAGGTCTTCTGATTCTCATGCAGCATCTCACACAGAAAAAAAAAGAGAATTTTATTTTGTCACAAAAACATTTAAAATGCTTAATCCACCCACTTTAAAAATAAAAAATAAGTAATATAAAATGTACCCAATGTACAAAATGCAAATAGACTTCAGCTCCATTTAAGTGCCATTTACAGCACTTGTTTTTCAACTAGTGACAGTGTAATTTAACATTTGTTTTTGTGATTACTTGATTAAGATTTGTCTCTGCCACCACACCAAGATGGACCCTGCCTGTTTTTATCTAACGCATACTTGATGAATGAATAAATGATGCACTGGTGTTGATTACTGCCAGAAGGGAAGTCATAGGTCTGTAGGTAGATTTAGCGTTTGCTCTAAGCAGGAGCAGAAATGCTAGTGGCATTTTACACAGAAACACTGAAGAAGGAAAAAGGAATTACTTTTTAGTTGCTGGAGAGGATGAATTTGCTTGTACTGGACTTAGTGATTTAAGCTCAAGGACAGGCTGATCTAAGAAGAGCAGATGCAGTTGCTAAGCAGTTGTCTGCAGGATTCAGTGTAGTCAAGAGATTGTATCAATTCTACAAAAAAAGAATGGAGGGCAGCTACTTAATATGTGGCCCTGAACAGTATGCATCAGAGTATCTAGCCAGTTTAAGAAGGCATATTTCTGCACCCAAACATTTAGAATGGGGGTGCAAAATCTGTATGTTTAACAAAGCTTCTCAAGTAATTCTCACTTCCACAGTTTAAGAATTCCTGGGGTGAAATAACAATAGAGCAGCAGAGGGTCTAAAACTAGTTCTACAGTAAAGCCAGCATTATAAAGTAAGAAGGGAAACCTATAAAAGCGACTGAAATCACAACTAGAGAGAGCCAGAGTTAGAGTCCTTGTTACAAAGTGAGGAAGGTTAAAGTTTAAGAACAAGTAAACAGCCAAAAAGTGTTCAATGCAATAGACATATCAAGAATGAAGGTGGAGAAAAGTTCCAAAGATGGAATCCAGATCTTGGGGGGCCTGGACCTGTCCTACAAGACCCAACTCAAAGTATTTCCTTTCCATGAAGGTATTTCCTCCTCTGCTGAATAGAGTTCATCAATCTTTGTGATATCTTCTTCTATTACACCATTTTACCTACTGTAATGCAATTCTGTTTTCTTCCTCATTAGAAATACCTGATTTTCTTCCTCAGACTGAGAATTTCTTGCAGGCAGAAAATGTGTCTCAATTGTTTTCAAATCACCAATGTCTGGAATAATACCTGGCATACAGAAAATATCTGCAAATGCCTGTTGAATGAGTGATGGGAGAACAATTGGAAGCAAAGAATACAATCTGGCAGTGAAGGTAGAGGAATCCTATGCGCTTAAAGGCAAATAAGAGCTGGGCAATTTGTGATACTAGAGCTGGGAACAAGTAGGAAATCAGTTCTTCCAGAGTACAGAAAAAAAAATGTGATTAAAACCACAGCTCTGGTTTTAAAGAGCAGAAGGACAATAATTTTCCTGAGTCTTGAAGGAAGCAGAAGAAAATAGGTATACAATATATGAGGTCTGTCCGGGAAAAGTCCAGCCATTGTTAATGTTACGAGAATAGTTTGTGTGACATCGATGTAACCTGGCAACGAAGGAGAGTTGACTGGAATGTGCATGTGTGAACAATGACAACTTCACTGTACTAGTCAATGGAGGTGGTGGACACCCTTCAGGAAGCACATGTACTGTGTGGCTGTTGCATTCAAAATGACTGTGAATAGACCCACGAGCCTGTATCAAATTTTGTGTTAGGCTTGAACATTCCCTCTGCAGAAACTATTCAGATGATTCAGAAGGCCGCAGCTATGGGCAATGAGTGATCGGCAGGTTCACCATGACAATGTGCCTGCTCATGCATCACGCATCGTGCTGAGTGTTTTGGCACAACATCAAATCACCCAGGTGATTCAGGACCCTACAGCCCAGATTTGGCACCCTGTGACTTCTGGCTTTTCCCAAAACTAAAATCACCTTTGAAAAGGAAGAGATTTCAGACCATCTATGAGATTCAGGAAAATACGATGGGGCTGCTGATGGCAATGGGAGAACTGTGTGAGGTCCCAAGGTGGAACTTTGAAGGGGACCGAGGTGTCATTGTCCTATGTACACTGTGTCCTGTACCTTGTATCTTCTTCAGTAAATGTCTCTGTTTTTCATACGACATGTGGGGATGCTTTCTGGGCAGACCTCATATAGCTTTGCTCAGATGGCCCTACTCTAAATAAATCAGGAAGATAAGGTCTTTACTAAGAATTAGGTATAAAAAGTGGGATCTAGAGCTTGAAGAACAAGACTGGAAGAGTGTTGGTGGGAGTGTACTGGTGAGTCAATAAGAGATTAAGAGATCCTGTGCTACATCCTCAGCTTTATCTTTTTTTTCTCTCCTCAGGCATTGATAAGAGCCTGTTATCTCAATCTGACTCCTTTCTGTAGCCCTTGAAATAACAGGCTGCATCTTATCAGTTGTGCTAATTGGAACTGGCTACCAGACTTGGGGACTAAAACTAACTGGAGTCACTCTTCTCTTCTTCTTCTGAAGTCTGTGCACTTCCTTTCAAACTTTCGAGACACCTTACAACAGTGTATCTCCTATGATAGCTATTTGTCTTTTCCTTGTTACACTGTAAAGAGGTGAGTGCAAAGGCTGTGTCTTATTCAGTGTGTGATGTACCTTAGCACAGTGCTATGTACATAATAGACAGAGGATGTCTGTTTCAGGCAAACAAGTCTAGTATAGTATTTATCACTACCTACTGTATTTAGTTATTTTAAATTTTTAAAAATTGATGAGAGAGAGAGGGAGGGAGGGAGGGAGGGAGGGAGAGAGAGAGAGAGAGAGAGAGAGAGAGGGAGAGAGAGAGAGATTTGTTCCACTTATTTATGCCCTCACTGGTTGATTTTTGTATGTGCCCTGACTGGATATTGAACCCACAACCTTGGTGTATCAGGACAATGCTGTAAGCAACTGAACTACCCAGCAAATAGTATTTGTTTGCTTGCTTGTGTGCCTTTATAGAGCATGAGGTTAAGGTCACAAATTGAGTCAATGTATGTCTCTCTCATGTTTGGAAATTAGTAGTTTTGCAGATGTTTATTGAATCAAATTTTGTTGAAATGAATGTATGGATGATGGAATGAATCAAAAAATAGCAAAATGTGGGCATGTGGGGGGAATTTAAAACAATGACAGTGCATAGGCAATATATTTTGTCACTTTCACAATAAACAGTATAATTTTCACATCTGTAAGTATGTAAAGCTGGTGGAAAATGATGCTGTTTTCAAGTACACTGTGTTTGGAATACACGCTCTGGGTTTTAGTAAATCTCCAGCCACTCCCTTTCATGATACTGGGTTTGAGTGAAAGGGCTAAGGGTCCCATGCAGCTAAATGAGTGACGTGTCTACTTTTATTAGGTACTGTTTGTATGGGATACAAGTTTACATTAACACGGTTACTGTTTTCTTGAGGATTGCAATTCAAGGTTGACATTGCAGGGAAAAATGTAAGAAATGAAACAGGATTATATCAGAACAAGGGAAATGCACTACTCCTCCCACTCATCCCCTCTTTACAGGAAAAGTAACTAGTTGAAGGGCATCCTTAATTTTCATTTGTTTGTTAGGGCTTTTTTCCCCCTCCCTCTTTAACCATGGCTTGCACTCTGTGAACCAAGCTGAAAATAATAAAAGGTGACCCTTACATAGGGCATACTCTCTGCCCAAGTATTCTTCTATGTGATTTACATCTATTAATTCATTTCTTTAAACAACCCTAGGAGATTTGGACGTTTTGAAACTGAGCAGAAAGAGATAATGCACTCTGCTCAAGGTCATAGAGCTAGAAGTAGGGAGCAGGGATTCAAACCCAAGCATTCTGGCTTCATACATCGTTTAGGTGCCTGGTCGAGTTGTGTGCATTATAAAGAAAATCACTTATCTTTTGTGATTATGACAATGTCAGCATTTATAGAGGGCTTGTTATATGGCAGGGACGCCAATAGACACTTGCATCATCTCATTTCTTCTGCACAATAAACCCGTTAGTCACTATTTCTATCCCCATTCCAAATATAAATAAATAAATAAATAAATAAATAAATAAATAAGGTACAGAGATTAAAATGATTCGCCCAAGGACTGAGATCCAGGCAGATTGACTCCACTACGAGGTTCTCAGTCCTTCCTGGCAGTAAAATGAGAGAACGGAGGACCTCAAAGGGATGCCACGAGAGTACAATGAAATAATGGATGTGAAAAGGCCTCAGTGAACAAGTGCAAGGGATAAGGCCTACCCATATAAATCACTATTGAAAACTGGTTACCCAGCACCCCTATACAACGGTTTCTAGTCCGAACCCTGATTCTTTTCAGCCCGACCCATAGCTATAGCTTCGAATCTTTCTGTGTCTCGTCGGATCCTGCCTGCAAACACTTGGCTGAGCGACGGATCGGAGAATAGAAGGTACACGCGCGAGCAGGAGGCGGGGCCCGTCGCCCCGATCCAAACTGGGGGCGGCATTTGCACAGGCGCCCTAGCTCCCCAGCTTCAGCAATCCCTTCTTTGCAGCCAATCAGGACCTGCGGCGCATTCGGGCGTATTAACGCCCTGTGAGTCGTTGCGTGAGAGGGGGGGCGACGTAAGGGCGCTCCGCGAGCCCGTCTCCTCGAATGAAAGGAAACAACCTCCGGCGACAGAGCCCCGCTCTTAGGCGCTGCTGGAGAACCGAGACCGACTTCTTTCTCTTTCGCCTCATTGGCGCTTCTCTCCTGCTGTTTGCCTCCGGGCCGCACTGGTGAGTCCCCACAGTACCCTGGGGCCCCCCCATTCTCTGTCTGGCGGGAGAAGACAAGGAGGATGGCGGTGGCCAGGCCGCCGCCCCTGCCCGTTGTTAAGGGGGACTCTTGGTGGTCTCGCTTTATTGTCGGGGACCCCAGAAGCGCCGCTCATTGAAGGCGCTTGGATAAGAGGCTGCTGAGAAAAGTGCTTTAGAGAAGCCAAGGAAGACGTGAGGCTTAAGCCTGGACTTCGGGGGAGGGGGCGCAACATTTAAGGAGGAAAAATTACTGGGAATTTTTAGTCTTTGCCATTGCTTAGTACATATTTGGGAAGGAAGGAGACTCCCAATTTTGGGAGAGTAAGAGGAAGAATCGTTAGGATGGCAGGAGTGTTAGCCTTATGGAAAGAGGAAAAGCTCCAGGGTCGGGGGACGTAGGGGTGAAACAGATATGAAACGAAGACTTAGAGGGCGAACTCCTAGGGGAGGAGGGTTAAAAAAAAGTGGTAGAATGATATTTTTCTGGATTCCAGAGGATTGAAATAGCACAATTACGGGACCCTGACTTTACGACCGAAAGGAACCTGCTAAAGTGCTTTAGAGGAAGATAGTTTTGCGAGTTTATCTACCGCTAGATTAGAGGCAGATCTTGGAGACTAGTGTGTATTGAATAAATAACGGAGAGGATCCGGTACGCTATGTGTACTATCCTTTATTATGTGGACGAAGAGCACGGCATTCTTTTGAAATTTGTTCCTTTCGATATTCTGCGTGGAAGTTGAAAAATCCTTTAGTAATTGAAAAACCCTTCCTTTTCATCAGCTTACGGGCTTAATACCAGGTCTTATTCATACAGATCAAATTCTTTCTCTACCCTTGGGTTTGAAACAACTGGAAAATTCCTTCAGTTTCCTTTTGAATAACCGCAAAAAAAGCAGTGCGAAGCATGTAATATCGTGCAACCAAATTCAGGTGCCCTTCCGGTTCATCTCTTATTCGTTTATTTCTCTCCACTGTAACTTTCCTACATAAATATTGCTTCTTTCGGGACCACATATATTTTGATCTGTATATTTCAAGTTGCTTGCGTGTGGAATTGTTTGATCTTCCGGAACTGCAGTTTTTGTTTTGTTTTTCTGTGAAAATGGTCTTTCAGATACCAGGCATTGAATGAGCTCTCGAGTTGGCTCTTGAATGCTCTCCTTGACGGTTCAGGTTATTTCTACATTGGTGCCTCCACAGCATCTTGGAAAATCAGAAACGCATGAATTGTTTCATCCTAACTAATCAGGCTTTTATATTTTTTAGACATTTAAATGGTTTTTCACCGCTATTATCTTTGCATCTTTATTTCTGCTTTATAACATCTGTAATGTTATGTTTCTTTTGTGCAAAAGGTTTCATTATTAGGTGAAAGCATCAAACTTTGATCTGTGCATGCCCTGAAAAACCTTTTACACTAAAATTAAAATGCCATATAGCTGCGTGGATTCTTGTGAACCTTTTAACATTGGTCCTGGAATGCTCTTATTCTCCTTAACTAGAAACCACAAATGTGACAACATTAGATAAAAATCTGTATTTTCATGATACAGACAGTTTTGCTAGGACTCATTGTTTCCATGATGTTCTCCACTTCATGTTTTACAAGGAGGCTGTAAAAAAATTAGCAAGATGTGCACAGATGCATTATTTGAATTTTAGTGGAAAAATCCATTTAGTCATTGAACATTGGGGAAAGTTTTTAATTGGTTTTGTGCACTTTTGTGTCTTTCTGTTCACTTTACACATTATATTTAACCAGATTGCGGGAAAAAAATACACTAAATTATCTTTCAGTGCAAAATAAAGTGCCTTTTTTCTCTTTTAGATTTTGGGATCTTTGATAGCTAGAAAAGCAGGTTCTCAAAATTAGGATGAGCAATTTACCTGTTTATGAATTGAAAGAGACAGAATTCAATATGAATAAAATTTTGGGGATACTATTTTCAGAACTAAATAGATTTTCTACTTTAGGAATCTTCTTTATTTTAAGCTGACTTTATGGCCTATGCTAACTAGCATTGTATAAAAATTACACATTAAAGATGTCTATACAGATGAGATGCATAATGTGCCATCCTTTAAACTGGACAAGGATGACCGGTAGAAATACTGAATATAGTACAGTTGTTTCATAGTGCCTGCTATTGCATAGGAATAAAGAAAGTTAATTTAGAACACAAATAACAAATTTAGGTGCTATTTATGATTTTTGGTGTTTTGCATAGTTAATTCTAAAGATTTTGGCAGCTATATTCTTGACAAAGCAACTGAACACATTTGCCTGAGCAAATGCGAACACACTTCCCCTTTTGTTTCTTTTGTTTCTCTGTTACATCCTTTTTTTCTTTAATCCTAAAAGTATTTGCTGCCTGTTTTCAATCAGTTTCAGGGTTTATAGCCAGTGCTATGAATACAGTACCATCTGATGCCTTTTGGAAGACTGGGGTATTTAAAATTGTAGATACCATTAAAAGTTTGTTAAAGCCATCAATGCAGAGACTGTCGGGGCCCGTGAAGTTTTGTTGAAAAGAAAAATCTAGATATAAATTGCTAAGAACTGTTTCTTTGTGGCTTCACTTTAAATTCTGATTAAGTATCTGCATTGTTATATTGTCAAAGGCTGAATGGTTTGTAGGCACCACCTTGCTGGCATCCAGTTGCTACTGTTTTTGGCGAGCAAGTGTGTCTCAGAAAGCTACAATGCAGTGTTAGTGAGTCTGTTTTTTTCAACATGGTATTATGAAAATGTTAAACTATATAGAAAAATTGAAAAAAATAGTAAATTTTAGGGCAAACCTTTTAGATTTTGTTCATGTTGATTCATTTTGTGGCAGCCTGGGTCCTGAACTGCTTAGTTCTCTTGATTTGGAAAAATGACACAAATCAAATAACTGATTTTACATTTGTTTAGATACTTCTGAAGAATTCCCATTGAACTTGATAATCTACATATGAAACCTTCCATGTTAGAGCTTTTCTTCCCTCTTTTGTTTGGCTATCCCACTGAATTTAAGACTCAGAAATATTTCCTACCTTATACAATATTACTCATTTAAGTATGAAAGCTGTATTTTGAACAGTACTGTTAGTTTGTAACTTTAATAAACGTATTGGGAGTACATCTGAGTCAGACAATACAGTTGTTTTTATAAATAATTGGTTCCTAAAGTTTGTGTTTTTGAATAGACTGTTATAATCCTAATTTTTCTCTATTTGAAAACAGAATACAGTACCAAAAATTAATTTATTAAACACATATATGTGATTTTTTTTCAACTTGGAAATAATTCAAGTTTAAAAGTAAGTGTTTCAAAGTCATAGTTAAGCACATTTATTTCTTTTTTGGTTTATCAAATGTAAACTTTAAGGAATCATACAATTATAGAATTCCGTTCATTCTGGGTATTGTGTAGTTCTCTTAGTAGTTTTTGCTCTTCTCTTACATAAATAATCCCTTGTTACTTTGAAAGGGACCTAGCTAAATATGAAAAATACGTTGCATTAATTATGTTAGCAGATGATGAATTTAATATCACACACTGTGTATTTTTTACCTACCCATGCAGAATAATTTCTAATTATTTCACATATTCCATAATTTGAGAGCGGGTTGATTTTTCTCAATTACTTCATTACATTATACATAAATACATATTTTAATGATGAAGGCATCTTAAGTTTTAATATTGATTTGTCTAAAACCCATTTAATATGCATATGTTAAAACTTAACTCAGATATCAAACAACTTATATGACTGTGTGTAAACTGATTTTACATGAAATTAACCATTTTGTTGCCTTTCTTATTCTCTGTAGCATTTCTTGAGGCTTATAAAGTGGCATTCTAAAGGTAATTTAAAAAACATGTCAAGCTCAGTTGAACAGAAAAAAGGCCCTACAAGACAGCGCAAATGTGGCTTTTGTAAGTCAAATAGAGACAAGGAGTGCGGACAGTTACTAATATCTGAGAACCAGAAGGTGGCAGCGCACCATAAGTGCATGGTGAGTACACCCACAGCAACCGACGCCTGAAACCGTGAGAATCTGAATGAATAGTCCTGAACCCTAAAAAAAAAAGAAGAAGAAAATCAGTTAAATTTTAAGAAGTGCTTTTTCACTAATACTATGCCATCTTTACAAGAGTATTTTCTTTGAAAATTAACATCTTACTCACTGTTTCACTGTAATTTCTTTATGTATGAACCTTAATTTGTTTTTAAATGTAATTTATAGCTCTTTTCATCTGCTTTGGTATCATCACACTCTGATAATGAAAGTCTTGGTGGATTTTCTATTGAAGATGTCCAAAAGGAAATTAAAAGAGGCACAAAGCTGGTAAGTTGGTATTTCTGCCTCTTGAGAATAAAATTTATTTTAGGCTCATTAAGGAAGCAATTTCTTGTTTTAGTGTATACAACCTTATTAACCAAATATAATTTTAAATTGCAGTCTTTTTTTTTTCACCCCAAATCAGCAAGTTCCAAGGCTAGATTTAACTTTACCAATCAGCAAAAACCACAACAAAAGAAGAGTAATCACTTGAAGCTATATGATGTTGTTAACCAGTGTCACCTCAATAAATTTAAAAAATATCAAATGCAAAAAAAGCAGTAATCAGCCCTGGCCAGGTAGCTCACTTGGTTAGAGCATCATCCCTATATGCCAAGGTTGTGGGTTTGATCCCCAGTCAGGGCACATACAATGAATGCATAAATAAGTGGAACAACAAATCAATCTCTCTCTCTCTCTCTCTCTCTCTCTCTCTCTCAAATTAATAAATAAAATTTCAAAAGTTAATCAACATTTTTATTACTCAAACCTTTTCTTTCCAAAAAGAATTAAAATCTTCTTGGAGGCTGTATTGATTTACAAAACAAGCTATTTGCTTAATATATTGTGTGTTAAAGCCTTCATTTAAGTATATGTTCACAATTAAAGGAGTTGCCATTACAAATGAAGATGACAGTACCCTTTCTACAGGAAAATGTTAGCAGTTGCTGAGCAAAGTATTATACTGTGGTTCAGGTATATAGCACAGCATTTATGACTTTGGATAATTTTAAGTTAGTTTTATAGTTTTTCTGAAGCTATGCTAGAGTGATGTTCCTATAGCTGTATTTATTACCAGAAACCAGTTAACAAGAAACTATGTTATTGCTTTATTAGAAAAGGAGTGTCATCTCAGTTGATAATTCATAATACATTATGATTTACATTAAAAGTTTTTTTCATTTGCTTATTTTTCTCCTTTGAGTTCCTTATTGAATTAACATCTGTAAATGTACCTTAAGTAGCTTCAGTGTGAAATGTTACATTATTTTAAAGATGGGTTTGACAGAACATTTATCTTGCATTCTTAGGCACTGAGTAGTCTCATTTCACAAAGAGTTGGATGGGAAGAGGGGGCTATCATTTTGTGATCAGGAAATAATCTATTTTGAAAAGTAGTCAGTCTTCTAGTATTAGGGAAAAAATAGTGTGAAGAAACGCAAGGAAAACATTCGAGATATGCTTTAAAGGTAAATAGTCACAAACCCTAAACTCCGTATTGGCACAAATGGGAATTTGGAAGTCGGAGTGTTTTGTTGTAATGAAACCTTAACTGAAAATGTTTATCTTCTTCACTCCCAAAACTGTAGGTAGCAATAGAGTGCTCCATTTTTAATGTGATTTTTATTTGTTTAAATGTGGCTTTAGATGTCACGTTACAGTGGCATGCTGACTTGAGAACCAGAACAACATGTTGTATTTCCTCATCCTTTAAAACAAATTCAGATACAAGGAAAGAATGCTATTTACTTGAAAGTGGTTGTACTGTAGCCTTATCACCCCATTATTTTCCCTTGGCACTATGAGTATGCCTAGAAAGTGCTCTATATCCTGACTTGTTAGAATTTTTGTCACTTGACATGCTGCTCTAGTCAGAACAGGAGCAGTTTCGGTCCCTAATGGTACTATATTATTAACAAACGCAGTGCCTCATTTTGCGTGAAGCAGCAGTATACATCTGGCAGTATTGCTAAATTCAGTGGAGACTTAATCTATCTGGACTGTATGTGAAGAAAGCATTAGAACTTTTTACAGATTTCACTATTATAAGTTTTTCATTAATTTTTAATGGTCTAGTGTAGAGAGTTGATTTTTCCCCCCTCAAGTGTATTGAGTTATACATAACAATTTGTTCCTTGATCTAGGGATTGGAGCAATATTGAAGGTGAAGACTGCAAGCTATAGTAACAGACTTGAATTTGAATCTCCGCTTTGTCACTTACTAGCTTGGTGACCCGGGGCAAGTTATTTACTTCTCTATGCCGTGTTTTCATCACCTGCCAAAAGGAGATAACAACAGTACTTGCCTCACAGGGATATTGTGAGAATTTAAAGAAAGACTATACAGGACTGAGCATAGTGCCTGGCATGTAGTTAGGACTTCATAAATGGTAGCCACCATTGTAGGTATGACTTATAGATAATAATCAGATCCTGCTAATATTATTGTAGGCCAATGAAAAGCGTGCTGGGCTGGGAAGTCATGCAGCCTGTTTTTGAAATAACTGTGCCACTGACCTATTATGTAATTTTAGACAAGTCATTAACTTATTTGTCTTTTTGCCAGTGGTAAACAGATAATGCTGTATAATTGCTTACTAAATAGTGGTGTTGCATGACTAAAAAATGCTGTGAAATATACAAAAAGTTACCTTAGGAAAGGTGTTTCGAAGACGTGTTGAGGCTGTGGACATCTAGTATTAAAGAATAGTGGCAGAATTTTGAGCCTGGGTATATAATTTTGCTCCTTTTCCTTCTCCCAAAATGTCAGAATTTAAATAACTTACATAACAGATAGGATTAGAGTAGCATTTATATGTTTAACATTAAAATAATTTTGAAGTCTCCTTTTAGCCTTTAGTTTTGCTCCATTACATCATTTTTATATGAGGTACTATTAGGTAACCAAAACATCAGAGTTTTCTCTGATAAAATATTTTAGTTTTTTTTTTTTACTTTTCCCTATATAGATATGTCTAAGTAATAAAAGGACCATAAATCAAATAGGAAGGGAGAGAAAAGTGAAGAGCTTCATGTAGGTAGATAAGCTACATATAAACTAGATAATCATTTTCCCTAATTGAGTTTTTAACCCATTTTATCCTGTGAACTTGTTTGCCCTGGCTCCTGTTTGTCTAGATTTCTAGGTGAAAAGCAGATCATGAATACCCACTGAAAATAATAAAAAATAGGGGTGCTAGTCCCTGGGTGTTTTCAAGATAGGTTCTAGTCTGTACCTGGTGTTGGCTCCAGAGATTCTCACTTGCCCCAAAGAAAAGCATAGAGAGAAGAGGCTGGGGCATGAGGTGAAAGCTAATAGGTGGCCAGATGGGTCAGTATTGAGAGGTTGGGAGGTTGCAGTAGGGCAGGGGGGCGGGGTGGGTACCAGTGTGTAGTATGTTCTTGCCGCTACAGGCAATTTTCCAAGGTTTTCATGTCAGCCGTAAGGATCAGGGGAGGAAAAGCCATTTCAGATGAATGTATTCATCTCTTTTACATCACCTTTACCCGTCTGTTGCCGTGTATAATGCACTCCATGTGTAATGTGCACCCATGTTTTTGTGTCCTTTACACACAGAGTTCTTATGCCGATGGTATGCAGCCATTATACGTGGCAAAATATGGTGTATAGCACCAAGGTGGACCAGGAGAAATTTGCTTGAGTACTAAGGTTTTTATAATTGAGACTCTGTTTTTGCAGTTAAGACACATATATTTCCAGAATGGTTTCCAGTTCCTGTTGAAGCCATATGGAGACACCACATCTGTACCAACTACTCTTATTCTCCAATCACCTAGCCAAGAAATGCAAATTTCCAAGTAAAATTATGAGTTATTGCTATTTTCATTTCGTTTAAGGAGACACTTGAAAGCAGTATATTTGAAGAACATACTCTTTCTGGATGAAGATAGTGGTGAGATCATGAAGAGTATCTACGTCGGATAGTTACTATTCTTTTTTATTTTAAAGATTTTGTGTATTTATTTTTAGACAGGGGAAGGGAAGGAGAAAGAGAAGGAGAGAAACATCAATGTGTGGCTACCTTTCGAGCGCCCCCTACTGGGGACATGGCTTGCAACCCAGACATGTGCCCTGACTGGGAATTGAACTGACAACCATTTCATTCACAGTCTGGTACTCAATCCACTTGAGCCACAGCAGCCAGGGCAGATAGTTAACTATTCTAATTGGTTACCTGTGTCAGACATATCACAGACTCCAAGAACAGAAGGAGTTCAAATGGCCATTTTTTTATTTTACTTACCCTTAGTTAAGACTACATACAAGCCATCCAACATAAGATTTTTGTCTGTCCTATTCTTAAATATATCAAGAAATTGTGATTCTAACCCAAGCAATCTGAAACAACACCTGTATTATATAACACAAGTCAGAGTCAAAAACTTCGTCCTTCTGTAGAACTCAAGCATCTTGCTTAGTTTAAAGCCATTTATTCTAGGTCTATCTTTTTCCATTCAAGGAAGTGTTTGATTTCTTATTGAAAAATTCCTAATATATCTTATGACTATGCTCAGGTCACTCCTAAACTTTCACTTTTTCAAGTTAAATTTTGCTCACATGTATTAAGAAATCCTCTGAATATTTTTCTTCCTTTTTTCAATACTAGAAATAGCTAACATTTATTGACTGGGATAGCACTTTAAATATATGATCCTATTTAATCTCATAATCATACCATGAGACAGGAAGGTATTCATGCTCAGTTTATAGATGAGGAAACTGAGGTTCAGAGAAGTTAAGTAACCTGACTCATTACATAGCTAGTAAGCAGCAGAGCTGGAATTTGAATCCAAAGCCAGTTAACTGCCAAGACAGAGCTCTTAATTATTAGGTTATACTACACTGCCCTTTAGGCTACCTAACCAAAAATCACATTTAAAAATGCCACAATTAGATATTAGTAGGTTTTTTTTAAAGATTTTATTTATTTATTTTTAGAGGGGGAAGGGAGAGAGAGAGAGAGAGAGAGAGAGAGAGAGAAACATCAATGTGCAGTTGCTGGGAGACATGGCCTGCAACCTAGGCATGTGCCCTGACTGGGAATCGAACCTGCGATGCCTGGTTCGCAGCCCGCGCTCAATCCACTGAGCTACACCAGCCAGGGCAGATATTAGTAGTTTTCAGATAAAGATGGACATAATACCTCATTTAGGATATAATCAGACTTCTATTAATAGATTCTGTTATTAGCATTATCTTGTTTTAGGGTAAAATTCCTGTATTCATACTAAATAAGAATATTATGGCCCTGGCTGGTGTAGCTCAGTGGATTGAGCGCGGACTGCGAACCAGGCATCGCAGGTTCGATTCCCAGTCAGGGCACATGCCTAGGTTGCAGGCCATGTCTCCCAGCAACCGCACATTGACGTTTCTCTCTCTCTCTCTCTCTCTCTCTCTCTCTCTCTCTCTCTCTCTCCCTCCCTCCCTCCCTTCCCTCTCTAAAAATAAATAAAAAGAAAAAAAAAAGAAAAGGGGGTAGTCCTACCAAATATTAAAATGTATTTAAAAAAAAAAGAATATTATGATTCTCTGTAACCCTCAAGATATTTTCTGTAGTCTCTGAAAATAGCAAGACCAATTATATACTCTTTACTGTTACTTACTCAATACCGATGGACTGCTTGGCACCCCAGAGCAAAAGGATGTTTGATTTTGAGAGTTGGTGTTGTGGATATTGGGCATGCTGTGAATCTGCATATATGGCAATTTATAGTATACACTTTTTTAATTCTTCTGTGCATGAAGAGTCTTGCCTATTTAGGTAATTAAGACTGCTTCCTGGAGATGGCAAGGTAAAAAAAAAAAAAGAATGAGTCCAGGAAACAGATTAGTTTTACTAGAATGGGTCATTGAAAGACTGGCAGTAGTGGATTAGTATTGAGTAATGTAGGGTGATTGCAGGGTCTTTAAACATTAAACAGGAATTTCAGCTTGATTAGGACGGGATGGGGCAGGGCAGTGCATGATTTTTCAGGAGATAAGTGATACACAGTAGTCACTGTGGAGGATGAAATGTGATGGCAGCATATTTGTCTGGTATACAGCATAGTTGTCCTACAGGCATCTTAAACTCAATCTGTCTAAACTAATATTATCTCCCACTCTGAAAGCTGATTCTCTTTCTGAATCCTTTACCTTCAATGCTTTCTACTTCCACATCAATCACTTGATTATATTTCCAGGATGTCTTTTCTTTTTTTAATGGTATCCTATACCCATTCTTCCTCTTTCCATCTTTCCAAAATGCTGCTGGCAATTATTTGGTCTCTACTTTTAAAACCTAATGTCACTCTCTGACTCAAAACATTTACTAAGCTCTGGCTGGGGTAGCTCAGTGGATTGAGTGTGGGCTGTGAATGAAGGGGGTCACAGGTTTGATTCCCAGGCAGGGCACATGCCTGGGTGGTGGCCCAGATGCCCGGTGGGGGGGGGTACGTGAGAAGCAACCATACATTGATGTCTCTCTTCTCTGTCTCCCTCCCTTCCCCTCTCTCTAAAGGTAAATAAATAAAATCTTAAAAAATGTACTAATTCCTTACTGCATGCAACACAATATCCAACAATATCCAGAGGCCTCAGCCTGCTTCCAGAAGTCATATCTTTTTTTAAAAAGATTTTATTTATTTTGAGACTGAGGGGGGAGAGAGAGAGAGAGGGAGAGAAACATTGATCAGTTGTCTCTTGTATGCGCTCTGACCAGGCACCAAATCTGCAGCCCAGGCATGTGCCCTGACTGGGAATCAAATTGCTGGCCTTTTTTCTTGCTGGATGATGCACCACCAACTGAACTACACTGGTCGGGGCTCAGAAGTCATATCTGAATTCACCTTTTCCATTCCTTATCTCATTCCCTCTCTCAGTTTCCCAAGCATCCTTTACTTGTCTCTCCTGCTGCATATGTACTGATTTTACTCATCTGCTAGTTGCCTCTCAGTTGTATCTGTTCTTGAATCCTACCCAACCTTCACCTCAGTCATAGAGTTTAACACACTATGAATTGTATTTGTTACACATGTGCAAGCCTTTCCTCCCCATGCTATTGTGAACTCAAGGGGAGTAGAGACTATTCTGTTTGCTTAGCATAGGGTTAAGTGGGGATAATGCATGGAAAACACTTGGCACAGTGCCTGATGCCTAATTTTTTCAGTGTTCTAATAAGTGGGCACTCATTAATTGTTGGTTGAATTTGAAAGAGAGAAGAACTTCGGATTGGACAATAGTAGGAAGCCTTAGTGAGCTAGGTGTAAATTGACCAATTAAGTGGCGGAATAGCCTAAAATTCCTGTTTTGGTTAATCAGCGTTTTAGTGTTTGCAGCTCTAGCAGTTTGAAAAGGAAGGAGTGAAATCTAGAGGGGAATATCAGGTGGGTCATTTGTTCAGGATGGTGGAGAGCTGTATATGCCTCAAACAGGAGGGTTTTTGTTTCTTTAGCTTTCACTAAGCCAGTATGATGTTATTTTTTGTGTTTACATAGGCATTATATGTGTTTGTCAAGGCCTCCATCTAGAGTCTGGAATTTATCTACTTGTCCATTTATTAGATACTCAATTGACTGTCTACTTTGTACCAAGCACAAATGGGAATACTTTGGGTGCAACCATGAGTAAATATAGTTTAGCTTTAGAAGTATGTAAAGAATGGCACAAGAGAGCTGGGGAAAAGGGCCATAATTAATTAATTCTACCTGAGAAGGCAGAAGGCTTCGTAGAAAGTGATGTTTGAAATGTGTTCCACTGGGAAAGCAATGCTGTAGAAGTCAAAGGGGGAAAAGTTTCAAGGAGGAGGAAGTGGTTAAAGTATTGAGTATTAAATGTCAGTGCTATTTAAAGTAGAATGTGTGGCTCATTTAGCATTCAGTAAGGACAAAATGGAGCACCCACAGTGTGCAGAATGCTAGCACTGCTAACTGCATGCAAAGGAGCAGAAAATGTCAGGTGACTGACTACTGTGCTACTAATCAAGCAGTGGTACCTAACCAACTACGACGTCAGAAAGGGGGGATAGGATATTACAGACAGGTATCTTTTGAAAAAGATTCCCAAGTGATTTTTAAAAATATTTAATTTATTTATTTCTAGAGAGGGTAAGGGAAGGAGAAAGAGATGGAGAGAAACAGCAATGTGTGGTTGCCTCTTGCGCGCCCCCTACTGGGGACCTCGCCTGTAACCCAGGCATGTGCCCTGACTGGGAATCGAACTGATGTCCCTCTAGTTTTCAGGCCAATGCTCAATCCACTGAACTACACCAGCCAGGGCCCAAGTGATTTTAAATGTCATGGACCATTGCCTTGGGCCAGGGGTTGGCAAACTTTGTGTAAAGGACCAGATAAATATGTAAGGTGTTGCTAGCTGTGTGGTCTCAGTTGCAGCCACAGACAATACACACACAAAAAGAGTGAGGGCGTAGTCCAATAAACTTTAATACAAAAACAAGTGGTAAGCTGGGTTGGGCTTTCAGGACTCTACCTTATGGTATTTTATTTTTTTGTGGGGGGGACAGGTAAATTTTCTTCTAGAAGATGGCTGTATGTGAATCATGAATGTGTTCATATAAATGTTAATGTAAATTAATATCAATTTTTTAAAAAGCTCTGATTATGACATGTAGGTTAATCTTAACGTGTACAGATATTTTACGTCATTTATATTAAAATGAACTTGGCTTTACTTAGGAAGTGATTAATGAGAATGACTAAGGCCAAAAAAACAAACTTCAACTCTAATGATGGAGAGAATCAGGTCTTTGTTACTGAATCAGTTAATGTTTAAAAACATTCAAATATTTCTTTTTCTTTGCCATCATTTAATACTTCTTTGTAATTGGGAATATTGTTATTTATTGCATTCTATAATTCTCATTTATTTGTGCTAATGGAGGAGAACTCAAATCAATAATAAAACATAATCCATGTCTGGTTTCGAGGGGTGTCTCCGTGCTTACTGAAGCATGGATGTGCATTTGGTGTTCTTCACAGATTAAATACAGCAACAGCATGGCAGTTTAGAGTAGCCTCAGCCTGAGAGACCTGCACCTGAGAAGAGCCTAAACCTAATTATCTGAGCTGAGAAACAGTCTGTCTGAATATTTCAGATGAAAAAAGAAACTTCAGAAGCTCTAATAAGAGAATTTGTAGTCCTCATCAATGATGATTCATAAATTTGGATGGAGTTGGAATTTGTGGTGCTCAGAGCAAGGTCAGGAGACTAGGTTAAGTAAAAAGTTGATAGGCTTAGTTCATTACCTTCCAATTTCCAAAAGACTTCTGAAATGATTTATTCAATAACTACTTAGATTTAGTCCTTTACTCTAGTAAAAACAGGTAATTTTTTTTCTTTTTAAAAAATTTATTATTTTATGTATATTTTATTGATTATGCTATTACAGTTTTCCAATATTTTCTTCTCCCCTACATCCCCCTCTACCCTGCATATCCTCTTCCACCAGCACTCTCCCACTTAGTTCATGTCCAAGGATCATGTATGTAAGTTCTTTGGCTTCTCCATTTCCTATACCATTTTTAATCTCCCCCAGCGCTCTTTTGTACTGTCCATTTATGCTTCTTTCTCCTTGTACTTTTCCTCCCATTCTTCCCATTCCCCCTGCCCACTGATAACCCTCCATGTGATCTCAATTTCTCGGATTCTAAAAACAGGTAACTTTTAGTGGCCCTGTTTTTTTAGAACCACTTGAAATTTAAGGTCCTAATCTATCAGGTTTGTCACTTTTCAATGGCTTTGGCAGTTTTCAGATTTTATTTTTGATAGCTAGCTTTCAATTGAGACTTAGTTATTATTTTTATAGACCGTGTATATGTATAACATATAATATATATACATATAATATATATATATATTATATATATACTATAATAAACCAGGAATGGCTATAAGATCATGTTCCACTCTCTTGTGCACTTTTAGGAATATATATATATATATTTTTTTTTTTAAAGATTTTTTATTTATTTATTTTAGAGAGGGAAGGGAGGGAGAGAGAGAGAGAGAGAAACAAACATCAGTGTGCGGTTGCTGGGGGACATGGCCTGCAACCTAGGCATGTGCCCTGACTGGGAATCGAACCTGCGATGCCTGGTTCGCAGCCCGCGCTCAATCCACTGAGCTACACCAGCCAGGGCAGGAATATTTTTAAACAAATAAATGGGATAGTTGTTAGTTAACCAGATAATTCATAGCTCACTCTGTTTTCTGTGTTGGATTTGTGAGTTATTACTATAAATAAAACAATGAACCTGGAGTTAAGCATTTTTTAGGCAGCTTTAAAAACTTGCTCTGACTGCAATGTACTACTTATATTAAAAACAAACACCAGTGTGACTTTAACTGCTCTCACTTTTTGTCTCCTCTCCTGTCAAAATATCCTAGGTACCCTGTTCCCAACTCCAAGTACTTTGGGCATTTTTTCTTTGCCTCCAGACTAAAAACATTCTCTGAACATTTGTAGCCATTTTCTTGAGAGTAGTAACTGAGTGACTGTGAGAATTTGTATCTATACACTGTGGTCAGTTACTGACGCGTATAGTCAACGTACAGCAATTAAGCTGGGCGAACCTCAGTCTTAGAAAGCCCTCTCTCCCTTGGCTCTACTAGGTAGCTGTCAGATTTCAGCTTTTCCCCAAGAGCCTTGTCTTTTTCCCTACCCTAGAGGTTGACAATCTTATTTTAGTTTTATGTTATATCGACCTGCAGTGTTAGTTGATTTTTCCTTGAGATTCCCCCATAGCTACTGGGAAAGCAGTATTTTTTTTCCTTTTTATTCCTTAAGACTTGTTACTTTTGCAGACTGAATCTCAGTCCTGGCCCAGGTTCAGTTGACTGAGGAGCAGGTATGTCCCAGCCTCTGGGCTCCTGTGAGACTTAAGCTAAGGCATGGACCTTTCAGTTTCTATTGTCTCCTCTCATGCGTGACTCAGTTCCTCTTTCATCCGTGGGTCAGCTCCTTGAGACTCTGTTTATGTATCACAACTTAACTTTGTATAGCTTCACAGAATCAGAGATGGGGAGGCTGGAGCATAGGGAGATGTTGGTCAAGGACTACAAAGTTGCAGTTATGTAGGATGAATAAGTCTAGAGGTCTGATGTAGAGAATGACAACTATAATTAATAATACTATATTATATACTGGAAATTTGCTGAAAGTAGATCTTGAGTGCTCTCAGCACATGCACTAAAGATTGGTAACTACATAAACAAATGGATGTATTAATTACCTTCTGTAATCATTTTACAATGTATATGTATATTGAAACATATCATATACCTTAAATTTATATAACTTTATTTAAAAATTAAAAGTAGCGTAGCTTCTAACCATACTTAAAAAAGATAACATGTAAATGTCTGAAATAGGATGGGGCCTATTCCACTTTCCCCATTTTGGAGGAGGTAATTAATTATCGAGGTTTACTAGGTCTACTAAATAGCAAACAATACAGGGGTAAAAGTAAAATAAAAATTTTCAACAAATAAATTCTTACCTCTATTTACATCAAGAACTTGAAATCAGGATACAAGCAGAGTAAGTTAGGAATTCACGTACCCATATTGGGGACAGGATATTAGTCCTCAACAGAATATTTGATATGTGGAACAGACCTTTCCTCGGGGGGAAAGGGTTCACCATTGTTCTTGAAAAACATGTTCTTGTCAGGTTACCTTTCATTTTCCCATATTTGAGAGAGCTTTAGGTAAAGTGCAAGCATGATGTTAAATGGCAGCTGACAGTCATTTTGCTGAGGGCCCAGTAGGAACTGTGATGATTGGAGGGCAAGTGAACACAGGATAGTATTACTCAGGCCCTACCAACTGCTGCCTTGATGTGGTGTGGGTCCTGTCTTCCTGTTCCACTTTTTTCAAGAGAACTCCTTTGTTTCATTTTCTTTTTTTAACTAAAAAAGTTTATTTACTGATTTCAGAGAGACAGAGAAACACTGATTTGCTGTTCTACCCATTTATGCATTTATTGGTTGATTCTTGTATGTGCCCTGAGCAGGGATCAAACCTGTAACCTTGGTGTATGGGGATGACGCTCTAACCAACTGAGCTAGATTCTGTCACTTTATTTTCCGTAATATTCCACCTATTGTGTTTCAAAAATTCTTTAACTTTTCTTTTCATCTCTTTCTTATTTCTGACCTTGTTTATTAATAGTTGATCTTTTCCCCCAGTATTCTTGCCTCTACTCATTTTGTGCCCCTTCAACTGGATTTTTCTTCTCTGTTTCACCTTTCCAAATCATAGATCAGATTGTTTAAATATTTGTAGAAGTACATGAAGATAATTATGTTAAATCTGCATGTGTTAGAATCATGAACGAGAAAAAATATGCCATAAGAGATTAAAATCTTCAATAACAGCTAGCTTAAAGTCAACTATTTTGTAAGGCACAGTGCTATTCATCCAAAAAAACAGTCTAGAAGCAATTGATGGATGGAATCTCTACATTTATAAAGATAATCAGCCATACATGGAAGTAAAATGGTAAGAGCCAAAATGAATATCTTAAGTCCTATTGGAGTTGGGGGGTAATTATTTCAGGGTTGGAATATAGCATAGTAGACTTAAAGATAACAGTTACGTTACTGTTTTGTATTCAGGGGTACACAAGCAGATTTAAATTTTATATTTAGTTTTATTATGGATAGTTTTTGCTATTTTGTTAGTACCTTGCCAGAATTTCATAGACAAGAAGGTATTTCTGCTTGAATGTGAATGTTGTATAAAGCAGATCTTGTACATTCTAATTGAGAAAAATTCCTGCTCCTAACCTTGAAAAGAATTTTCCTTCTCTGAAAACATTTTTAGTTGTATGTCTCCTTTTTTTCCTTGAGAAAAATGGACAAAAGTGAGAATCTTTTTGTTTTATTTTTTTAAAGATTTCACTTCTTTATTTTTAGACAGAGGGGAAGGGAGGGAGAGAAACATCAATGTGTGGTTGCTTCTCACGTGCCCCCTGCTGGAGACCTGGCCCACAACCCAGGCATGTGTCCTGACTGGGAATTGAACCAGTGACCCTTTGTTTCACATCCCATGCTCAATCTACTTAGCTACACCAGGCAGGGCTCTTTTTCTGTTCAAAAAACAAAAGTATCTGTCCTAAGTTGCTGCAGTGAACTCGTTATTCTTGGGCAGATTAGAATTTATAACCAGACAAAACACATTTTGATATATTTTAGACATTTGGTTTGCTTCTCATTCTCAATAAACTGAAAGATGGGTATTTAAAGCATTTGCCAGGGTACCCCCAGTGTTCTTAAACAATTTCTTGTATGTGAAAGTATTTTTGCCCATTGTAGAAAAATCAGAAAGCACAGGAAATTAGGAAGAAAACTAACCACCACATGTTAACCACTCAGGATTTTGCTGTATTTACTTCCACCTATTTTCCAAGAATATATGTTATAATTGGGATCATAATTCATATAGTTTTGTATCCTGCTTCATTTTTCACTGAACATTACACATAAACTGTTTCCTGTACCATTAAAATTCCTTTAAAAAGAATATTTCAACATAAGGGTGAATGAAAATTTATTTAAACAATTTTCAGTTGTTTTCCATAGGCGGTTTTACATTTCAGGCTATTCTGAGTAATTCTGCAGTGAACAATATTGTATATACATGGTTTGAGTCTGATTTTTTAGACTAGATTTATAGAATTAAAATTACTAAACAGAGAAGATAACATTTTTAAAAGCTCTTTGATAATTAAGGCAAGTTACTGTGCAGAGACCATGTACCAATTTCTAGAAGCATTTGAGAGTGTCCATCTCACTTTATGTTTGTGCGTGTTGAGGATTTTCCCCAGCACAGTATTATTAGTAGTACCTCTCCTTTCACTTTTGCTTGCTAATTTAATTTAATATTTTTTTTCAAAATGTATTTATGCAAACCCATTTGAGATGTAATTTCAAGATGGACTACCTGCAATAGAGCTTTTAATGAAGTGGGGGTAATGTTCAGTTTATTAAGTTAAAAACCAGCTTGCAAAGTGGTACACAACAGAATTACATGGAAAATACTTTCACATAATCATTGTAACACTGTAAAGGTGACTCTGTTTGGTGGGTATGAGTGATTTTTAAATTGTTTTGTTCTTTTGTGTTTTCCAAAATTTCTATAAGTTTATGTTTTTATTAGAAATGTAATTTATTAAAATAATAATTAAGCTGCAGCCCAAATGTTCCATCTTTTCAAGAATTTATAAGCCACCTAAAGGTATTTAACAGATTTTCCTGCCTGGTAATTTGGCATAGCATTTCTTTTTACAGTAATAGTTTGAAGTTTCTCTATTTATTTAAGGAAGTGGAGTATTTCACTACTATTAATAATGGACACTGGCCCTCATGTTTTCTTGGAAGTACCTATATTGAGAGAATGTTTCTGTTTCTGACATGTATATGAGTATTTTTTAATGATACCTTGAATTACAGCTTGAGTGTTTAACTTGATTAGAGAAATATAAGAAATTTTATTAAAATTTCTATTAGCTGCTTGGTACAACAAAATTGCGTAGGGGCAAACTAATCCAAAATTAGGATGGTAAATGTTCTTTATGTTAAAATTAATAAAGAGGAATGAGAACAGTTTAAAATGAGGTATCTAGCAATCTAAAAACAAATGAGCAGTTTTTAAGGTTTACCTTATTGCCAGTTTATTTTGGCATGGCATTTATGGCTTAGGAGAAAGCCTCATTAGAAGTTCCCTCAGCTCAGTATACCGTGATATGTTAATCAAACCACTAACAATCATTGTTATGTAATTGTTGTTACTTTTTTAAAAGAGGTGTTTCTAAATTTAGATTATAAGCTAGTTAAACAATATGAATTAATAAAGTCATAAGGTAAGGTATATTAAAATATATTGAAAGAGTCTGTTCGTTTATCTATTTGATGGAATTCATAATGCAGGTGGTAAGTAACAAATTAAAACAGATACATGTATTTTCACCACCAATTTGACATCACCAAATATTTTTAGAGTTTGAGGTATTTAGAAATCTACCTAATTTGCCCTGGCTGGTGTGGTTCAGTGTGTTTGAGTGCTGGCCTGGTTACACCAGGTTCCCAGTAGGGGGCATGTGAGAGGCAGCCTGTTAACGATTGATGTTTCTCTCACTCCTGGATGTTTCTCTCCCCAGTTTTGTCCCTCCCCCTCTCTCTAAAAAATAAATAAAATCTTAAAAAAGAGAGAAATCTACCTAATTATTTTATCTTCTTTCCTTCACTCTTAGTATTTGAGTTTTTCCCCAAAGATTCACATTGATTATGTGGAAATCTGAAGGGAAAATGTTTTCTGGTATGAGTTTTTACCCAGTTACACATTTCTAGGAAGATCTGAATTGTGAAAAAGTCTAAATTCCATACATTTCACATTCCTGATTTGCAACATTTCAAATTTTCTCTTGACCACAGTGAAACAATAGAAATTAAAAATATTCCGTTACATTTGATAATGTTTAACATGGGAAAAAATATCCCCAGAGGAATTATTCAAATTACTTCTTGGCAAGAAGACAAGAAAAATAACATTATTAGTTACAAAACCTTTCAATAACCAGTTAGTTTTCCTTGACAGAGATTGATATGTCTCTAATCTAATAACACCACACACTAATAATATTTTATTGTTTTGCTGTAGATGTGTTCTTTGTGCCATTGTCCTGGAGCAACAATTGGTTGTGACGTCAAAACATGTCACAGGACGTACCACTACCACTGTGCATTGCATGATAAAGCTCAAATACGAGAGAAACCTTCACAAGGAATTTACATGTAATTATTTGACTTCTCTTTAAATTTTTTAACAGTCATACTTTCTTTAGGCTTTTGTAAAATTTCCCATTTCAGAAGAGTTCATCATCATTGTAAAGGGTATTTTTGGTAAAGAATTTAATATTTACAGAAATGGTGTAAGAAGTTTAATAGTGAGGTTTTTGGAATCCAATTTGTGATGGTGGTGGAGTGTACTGCACATCTTCTTAATCTGAAAAATGGGTTTAGTTTTTTCACTTGATAATTTTTCATTTCATTTTTTATAGGGTTTATTGCCGGAAACACAAGAAAACTGCACATAACTCTGAAGGTACGTCAATCAGCCAATTTTCAATTTTAAGAATAAATTTGAGTAAAATATGAGTGAATTATACTATATTAATTTTTACCACAAGATATATTTCAATATTAAATACATTTTAAAGAGTTAAGAAAAGCATTAGGATAAACTAATGTACAATAATGAAAAATATCTGAATTTTTCAGAATACTTTTATCTCTTAAGTTCTCTTTTTTTCTTGTAAAGAGATAATCAAGAATATCTTTATCTTGCCCTGGCTGGTGTGTCTCACTCAGTGGATTGAAAGCTGGCCTGCAAACCAAAGGGTCAGCTGTTCAATTCCCAGTCAGAGCACATACCTGGGTTGCGGGCTAGGTCCCCAGTAGGGGGCACACAAGAGGCAACCACACACTGATGTTTCTCTCCCTCTCTCTCCCTCCCTTCCCCTTTTTCTAAAAATAAATAAATAAAATATTTTAAAAAGACTTTATCTTTAGAAAGAAATGATGCTAATGGTTAGGAATTTCTGTGTTTAAGTGAGTGAGGTAGTAGACCAATTAGTAACTAATTGGGTTACTGTCTGACGTAGAAATGTAAACTGGGGATACTAGTACATTTTGTGATCACCAAGCTTTCTGTTAAATTTTTATTCACATTGTAGTACTTCTTTTTTTTTTAATACAGACATGTTCATAGGAGGTAATCAATTGTAAAATACAAACCTAAACCAGGGTAGTCATGTTTATATATAGTTAGCCAAGTTGTACTTGGTCATTAAAAGGTATGGGAAATTTCTCAAATTGAATTCCTTCTTGTTTTTAACCTTTTCAAACAGGTGGTTTTGACACTTTTACTAGCAATATAAAAAGGCTTAGATTTAATCTGAGATTGTTCTATTCTTCCATTTAGATTAGTGATTCTTAACTTTTTTTTTTTTTGGCTTCCTATAACGTGTTGCTTAGATTTAGAATATTTCAAGCCTATTGTTTAGGAAGTTGTTTCTTTTATAAAGACCTAATTATCAGTGTTAGCATGTTAAGTTTTTTGGCCCTTTTTGATTTCTTAGATCTTGACTTTATAATATAAAATAGTACTGTTTTGCCCTGGCTGGTGTGGCTTAGTGCATTGAGCACCAGCTTGTGAATCAAAGGATTGTTGGTTCAATTCCCGTTCAGGGCACGTGTCTGGATTTCGGGCTGGGTCCCAGTGGGGGATGCGCAGGAGGCAAGCACACATTGATGTTTCTCTCCCTCTCTTTCTCCCTCCCTTCCCCTCTATCTAAAAATAAAGAAATAAAATCTTTTAAAAAATGGTATGGTTTCAAGTTTGGACTCCAGAGTCATCCAGATAGTTGAAAAGTGCTGGTTAAAAATACAGTGTTGAGCAAAAACTTATTTTTAAGATAAATGCACTGGATAGATAATAAGAACAGACTGTTTTCGAAGTGCTGAGATGCTAAAATGCAACTGATAAACCTTTATAAGTGTTTACCTTCAGGTTTTTTTTTTGATTACTTAATTCTCTAATTGAAGAAATTTTTGTGAAAATTTAAGAGGAAGCTTTCCCACCTTACAATACTTCAGATTTTTTTTTAAAGATTTTATTTATTTATTTTTAGAGAGGGAAGGGAGGGAGGGGGGGAGAGAGAGAGAGAGAGAGAGAGAGAGAGAGAGAGAGAGAGAGAGATCAATGTGCGGTTGCTGGGAGACATGGCCTGCAACCTGGGCATGTGCCCTGACTGGGAATCGAACCTGCGATGCCTGATTTGCAGCCCGCGCTCAATCCACTGAGCTATGCCAGCCAGGACATTACTTCAGATTTTAACACTGTATTTACTTGATTCCCTTTTAAGATTGTAATGGGCATTTATGACAAGCCAAAGATGCAGACTTATGACCTCATGAATACAAGTATATGAGCACTCTGAGGCTTAGGGTGTTTGAGGCAAGGATGATTAACTTAGACGTCTTCCCTTTCATTCTTTAGATTTCTAGAGCTGATAGTACCATCTAGTGGTAAAGAAAAGTTACTGCAGACTAAGTAAAGTAGAATAATTTTGACCACCTTTTTGCTTTGAGAAACTTATTAATGAGAAAGATATAAATTCATACTTCTCATGATGACTTTTCATGTAACTGGCAGGATTACTACAATTCAAATTTGTGATACAATTGATTTGAATTTCGAGTTCTGTGTATACTTTTGTAGCACATTGGGGCCTCTTGTATTATTGGTAATATACTTATACTCATAGAATTTGAAGCATAATTTCACAATTTTAAAGTATTGCAGAGTTCATATTGAATTTTGCCTTTATAACATTCATCTACCTATAATTTATTATTATTGAATTTATTTTATTTACTTGATATTTTTAGAAGCAAAACTTCCCATTCATTTTTCTAATGGAAACATGTTCTACTTTATTATTGTAATTTATGATGGGGTTTATAGGATCACATTTTAGGGACTGTCTTTGTTTGGAAATTGTATTATGGTAGTCTGTACAGCAAAGAAGGAATTGATACCTTTGTCATTTTATTTATTATTTGCCACCTGCGGCTCAATATCTACTTTGCTAATACTTAAAATGATAAATACTATATATCTCAGTATGTAAAGTTAGTCTGACATAACATGAACTGAGTTTTCAAATATCAAATTAGAGAATCTCCTTACCGCCTCCATAGTTTTGACTTTTTCAGAATGTCAGATAGTTAGAATCGTACAGTATGTGGCCTTTTCAGATTGGATTGTTTCCCTTAGTTGACCTTTTTTGAGAGGGGGCTGGTTAGTCAATATATAAGTAGTTATGAGAAAAGATCTTATATGCAAGAAGAGATTGAAGGTACAGGAAGGAGGATTCATTGCACAAGCGGAACAATTGCACTGTAATAGGAGGATATTTCCACTGTAACAGGAGATAAAGAAGAGGATAGGTCGTTCCTATCTAGTCTGTTTTCTCTATGAATGAGAATATGGGGAGGGGTGTGAGGGTTGGAAGTTGAAGGAGAGAGGAGAAGGTTTGAAAGAATAGTTGTAAAGACTGGGAGAGAAAGTTTGCTTAGAGAAATGTAAAGTTTCTGGACAGTTGAGGGCCCAATTGAGCTTGGTAACCATGAATTTATGAAGTGATACCTTCAGTCAGATTGTGTGACTTGCCTACAACAATTCAGGATTCTGGCTAGTTGGTTAATTCAGAATTGGGATTTTGCCAAGTAGACTCACAAAGAAGTAATAGGGATAAGGGAACTTAGGATATTTGCAAGAGACAAATCTAAGATAGGGATGTGGAGGCAGGAAAAGAAAAATGGAAAAGAATTAAAGTCTGGAGGTCCTAATAAAGTTTGAAGAACAATGAAAATGAAAATACTTGGGAAAGCAATCATTTCTGGTCCCAAAGTGTGATACAGTTATTTCAGAGGTAGAACTGTTTTAGATGATTATAGAATGTGATTATAGGGATTGGGTAGTTGATGGACATTATTGAAGATCAATGAACTAACTGGCTAGGTGTTGCTTGGGTTGTCCACGTGGACAGTTGAAATCACCGAGGATGCCCTGGCTGGTGTGGCTCAGCGGATTCAGTGCTGGCCTGCAAACCAAAAGATAGCCAGTTCAATTTCCAGTCAGGGCACATGCCTGGGTTGTGGGCCAGGTCCCCAGTAGGGGGTGTGTGAGAGGCAATTATGCATTGATTCTGCTTTCCTTCTCTTTCTCCCTTCCTTCTCCTTTCTCTGAAAATAAATAAATACAATTTAAAAAACAAAAGAAATCACTCAGGGTGATGGCAAGGGATGGACTGGGTAAAAGGGACTGAGTTGTGTGCTAAAGAAAGTCTAATTGGTGAAATAGAATGATTGGGAGTTGGTAATCCTTAGCATCAAGAAGGGGAAGAAGATAGCATAGCCTCTGGACCAGCAGAATTGGCATCATTTGGGAATTTGTTAAAATGCCTAATCTCAAGCTCCACCTCTGGACTACTAAGTAGGAATGGCCATTTTAATAAGATCCCAAGTGGTTTTTATTCACATTACAGTTTGAGAATCAGTGATTTCACTGAATGGCAAGGACCTCAACGATGCAGGGCTTTTTACAAAGGGATAAAGAACAATGGCTCAACAGTGCTGTGTAGTAGAACTTACTCTGATGATGGAAATGTTCTATCTGCACCTTACAGTATGGTAGCCACTAGCCACGTGGGGTTATTGAGCCATTTAAAATAGTGTAGTGCCTTCCTATTCTTAATAGAAACTTATACATTAAAAATGTACAGGAATAGTCAGAATTAAATCCTACACCTCATGTGTTTTTCCTTTGTTGGCCTGCATGTTTAGATAGTAATTACATTCCATATCTTTTTTAAAGTATTATTTCAAAAATGTCAAACATCAGTAATAGCAAAAAGCTCTAGCTTGTAACTGATGGTAGTGCGTTTTGTATAATTGATTTAATATGACAGTACTTTTAATATGTTATCACTGAGCATTTGAATTTCTACAAGGAACTGTGATGACATATGAATAATGGTTCTTTTAAAACAATTTCCATTAAGGAGTGAAGGCCTTCGTATTTACTAATTTATATAGAGTGAAGTAATCTGTGATGAGATAACTGGTATCAAGAGTAGATGCTGCTGAGTGTTAGCCATTCACACCAATAATGTGTAGAATTTGTCATTATCACAAACCTAACCTCAGCTCAGTTTAGGTACTTGAAATTGTAAAAAGCCAAAGTTATGGTTTATTATTTTTCTTAAATTACCTAAAATAGAATGTTTTGCATGGGATGAGTGGTCAAGAAATGTTTGTAACCTCTTCATTTTCTTGGCCTGAATCTAAGCACAGCATTTAATGTCATTTATTTTGGGTGATACTACTTTGTCCTGTAGCTTGTCTTCCACCAAGTGTCAGTTGAGCAAGATGAAAAAATAACAGTGGGGTTTCAGTTTTTTGGGGGTGTGGGAAGACACAATTTAGTGACAGGTGTGTGACCAACTGATTAAAATACAGTGGTGACACATGGAATACTTAGATAAAGGGGCACCATATTTGCATCTTACTCTAAAATCTTTCAGGAAGAAGTACCTGCATATTTAGAGAGAATGAATGAGAAATCATATGTGGTAAGATAGTAATATTTGGGTAAAGGATAGACAGGATTTTTTGACAAATTTTTATATGTCTGAAATTACCTTAAAAGGTATTGTAGTGATAAGTGCCACAGTTACAGTGACCATAAAATCCCAGGTGTTCTGGGTTTTAGGGAATCTTTTCTGCCTAACCTTGGAGTCTCTAATCTTGATTTTCAGAGACCTGGTGGATGACCTAACAGACAGTTCAAAAACTTTGTATTAGAGCTTCCTTGTCAAATCATACAATTCAATTTGTTTCAGGAAAAAGGGTCACCACAGTTATGTTAATCCTAAGAGTGCATTGAAAGCATGTTATCATTTGTGTAGATTCAAAGCCTTTGCCTTCTTTAAATTTCCTTAGTATTCTTTACTTTGCTCATTTCCTCTAAAATGTGTTACATTTTTCAATCTTCATTAAGTAGAAGTTATGGTGAGATTTTAATAGGGTATCAAAGTTTTTCGAAATCTTTTTTTGAAAATACTTTACTTATTTATTTTTAGAGAGATGAAAAGAGGAAGAAAGAGAGGGAGAGAAACATCAGTATGTGGTTGCCTCTCATGCACCCCCTACTGGGGACCTCACCCACAACCCAGGCATGTGCTCTGACTGGGAATTGAACCAGTGACCCTTTGGTTTGCAGGTGGGCACTCAGTTCACTGAGCCACACCAGCCAGGGCAAAATCTTTTAAGTTTGATAGCATTGAATGGATTCTTGAAGTACTAGAAAGGTAGTTTCCTATATTGGTTGAAATTAGATCTATATTTAGATAATCTTAAATCTCCCAATTATTTGTTACATGATCTTGGCCAAATTATTCAGTATGCCCTAGAGCCATAGATACTGTATCAGTAAAATTGGGTTTAAAAAAAAAAACCCTACCTCATGGGATTATTATAAGGATTAAATGAACTAATACATGTAAAGCTCTGAGCAATGTTCTTGGCATTACTCCTTGAAAACTCTGCCTACCTTTATTTCTACTCATCTTTTCATGTGCTCTTCCTTGGAAGATAATAGAATTTAAATTGTATTTGTGATTTTACTTGGAAAACTTTAGTAATATATTCATATTGTGCTCTTCACTGGAGCTGACTCCATATTAGTTCATTGATTCACCAGATTTATTGACTACCTATGTGCAAAGTACTGTACTAGGCATTATTTATGCCCCTCTTTGATCTAGCACACCTCACAAACTTTAATTATAATAACTTTATAACATATGTAAGAGTGTGATTGAAACAAACCTCATCACCCAGCTATAGTTAGCTTGTCATCCTGCTCTCCATCTATGAGTCTGCCTCTATTTTGCTTGTTAGTTCAGCTTGTTCATTAGATTCCACATATGAGAGAAGTCATATGGTATTTGCCTTTCTCTTACTGGCTTATTTCACTTAACATAATGTTCTCTATCCATGCTGTGCAAAGCATAAAATTTTGTTCTTTTTTATAACAGAGTAGAATTTCATTGTGTAAATGGCCCATAATTGTTGATCTACTCACCAGCTGATGAACACTTGGATGGCTTCCATTTCTTGGCAATTGTAAATAATGCTGCAGTGAACATAGGGGTGTTTATGTTCTTTCAAATTAGTATTTTTGGTTCCATCGGATATATTGCCAGAAATGGGATCAATGGGTCAAAAGGCAGATCCACTTTTAATTTTTTGAGGTGTCTCCATACTGCTTTCCACAGTGGCAACACCAATCTGCACTCCCACCGACAGTGGAACCTTCGATTTTTAAAAAATCTTAATTATATTCTTTTTCATTACCCTTTAGTCCCCCCTGCCCCCAGAAATCACCACCCTGTTGTCCATGTCCATGAGTCCTTTTTCCTTTTTGCTCAGTCCCTACACCCCTAACCATCTCCTCTTAGCTGTCATCTGCTCTCCATCTATGAGCCTGTCCCTGTTTTCCTTGTTAGTCAGTTGTTTCATAAATACCCCTCATCCACTTCCTCTGTCTGGGGTATTTTGAATTAAATACCAGATATCATATTTCATATTAGAATACATAGTTAAGAATAATATATTTTTATCTGTACTGTGTATTTATATATTCATATGCATAAAAGAAATAATTTACCCGATACTGTTACTAAAAAGGCAGAATGCAGAGTTTACTAGCGCCAGGGAGCTTACAGAGCAGATGCACACATTTCCGCCGGAGGAGGCAAGGCAAGTGATCTCCAGCCTTCCTTTTGTAGCAGCCCTAAAGAATCCAAACAGATGTGCGGATTCTTGCCCCAGCTTTAATGACTGGCCTCCCCCCACTTTTTATTTTTAAAAATTTCAGCAAACATTGAGTGTCTGCTGGGTGTGGACACATTGTGGAATTTAGAAAGTAGCCACTGTGGACAAAGAGCTTAAAGCCTGACAAGAGTAATAATTAACACTGCAATGCAATTTTATATTTTACAAAGTATTTTTCACAAATTGTCTTTTTAAAAAAGGTTTATTTATTTTTACAAGAGAGGGGAAGGAAGGGACAGAAGGAGAGAAACATCAATGTGTAGTTGACTCTTGCACACCCCCTACTGGGGATCTGGCCCACGAGTACCCTCATTGGAAATCAAACCTGTGACCCTTTGTTTCACAGGCCAGTACTCTATCCACTGAGCCACACCAGCCAGGGCAACAGAAGCATTGTTTCAAAGCAGCCTTTTCAGTAAGGTGTTAGTCATTATAGCTATTTGATATACCAAGAGGCTTTGCCTTGAGAACATTAAGTAACAAGTCAAGACCTAGTAAATATCAGTCTCCAGACTTTCTGTCCAGGGATTCTTTCTACTTTTACTCTTAACTGATGTGAAAATTTAGGGTGGGAAAGGATATATAGCTTAAACCGGGAAGGAAGGAGATAAGAAAACACTGATTAGGAAGGAGAATGAATTGGTAAATGGACAGATAGGACTTTACAATACTAGGAGGAGGAGAGTTAGTTTCCTGGTAAATTGGTCACTCCCGTGCCTCATAGGGACAATCAAAAGGGTAACCTGGCCATTTTAAAGTGACAGGGCACTTTAGGACAAGATGGAGGCGTAGGTAGATATACTTTGCCTAATAGCGCAACCAAAACAAGGACAACAAATTTAAAAACAAAAACAACTAGATCTGCCAGAAAATTGAACTGTATGGAAGTCCGGCAATCAAGAAGTTAATGAAGAAATACTCATCCAGACTGGTAGGAGGGGCAAGACGAGCAGCTAGGGTGGAAAAGGATGCAAGGCAGGACAGCAGCCAGAGGAGTGGGTAGGCCCACACTTGTGTGTGGATAAATGGGAAGGGACAACTGTGGAGTGAGACAGACTGTGCAACCTAGGATTCCACCGCAAGGGAATAAAGCCTCAACCTCTGGCTGTAAAAATCTGTGGGGGTTATGGCAGTGGAAGAAACTCCCTGCCTCACAGGAGAGCTTGTTGGAGTGACCCCACAGGGTCCTAGAATATACACAAACCCACCCACCCAAGAATCAGTACCAGAGGGGCCCAATTTTCTGGGGCTAAAGGGGGAAGTGACTGAAAGCCAGCTGAGGGCCGAGTAAGTGGCATTGTTCCCTCTTCGACCCTTCTCCCACATACAGCACCACAACTCAGCAAAGTGGGTTGGCCCAACCTGGAAAATACCTAAGACTCCACCTCTTACTATGTAACAGTTGTGCTGAGACAAAGAAATATGGCCCAAATGAAAGAACAGATCAAAGCTCCAAAAATAGAACTAAGTAGCAAAGACATAGCCAACCTATCAGATACAGAGTTGAAAACACTGGTAATCAGGATGCTCACAGAAATGACTGAGTACAGCTGCAAAATAAAGGAAGTACTAAAGGCTACATAAAGTGAAATAAAGAAAAATACACAGGGGACCATCAGTGAAGAGAATGAAACTGAGACTCAAATCAATCATCCGGAGCAGAAGGAAGAAATAAACATTCAACCAGAACAGAAGAAAGAAACAAGAATTCAAAAAAATGAGGAGAGGCTTAGGAGCCTCTGGGATAACTTTAAACGTTTCAACCTCTGAATAATAGGGGTGCCAGAAGGAGAAAAGGAAGACCAAGAAATTGAAAACTCATTTGAAAAAATAATAAAGGAGAATTTCCCCTGTCTGGCAAAGGAAATAGACTTCTAGGAATTCCAAGAAGCTCAGAGAGTCCCAAAGAAGTTGGACCTAAGGAAGCACACACTAAGGTGCATCCTAATTACATTATCCAAGATTAAAGATAAGGAGAGAATCTTAAAAGCAGCAAGAGAAAAGGAGAGAGTTACTTACAAAGGAGTTCCCATAAGACTGTCCGCTGATTTCTCAAAAGAAACCTTACAGGCAAGAAGGGGCTGGAAAGAAGCATTTGAAGGCATGAAAGGCAAGGGCCTACATCCAAGATTGCTCTATCCAGCAAAGCTATCATTTAGAATGGAAGGGCAGATAAAGTGCTTCCCAGACATAGTCAAGTTAAAGGAGTTCATCATCACCCAGTCCTTACTATGTGAAATGTTAAAGGAACTTACCTAAGAAAAAGAAGATAAAAAATATGAACAGTAAAATGACAACAAACTCACAACTATCCACAAATGAAGATACAAAAACAAAGAAAACAACTAGAACTGGAACAGAATCACATGGAGGGTTTTCAGCAAGGGGGGGGGGCAGAGTGGGGTAAAGATACAGGGAATAAGAAGAGTGAGTGGTAGGTTCATAATAGGAAGGGGGAGGCTAAGACTAATACAGGAAATGGAGAAGCCAAAGAACTTAATATGTATGAACCATGGAAATGAACTAAGGAGGAGGATTCTGGTGGGGGTGTGTAGGGCAGAGGGGAATAAAAGAGAGAAAAATGGGACAACGGTAACTGCCTAATCAGTAATATGTAATTAAAAGTGACATATGGGGACTGTGTTCATAAAAGTAGAGAGTCTGTGTGGCACACAAGGACAAGCTTATTTTGTAACTTACCTTATCAGCTTGCATTTTCAGCATTTGTGGCTGTGAATGCTAGGGTAAGGTTTTATTTTTTATTATATTCATTTGTTTGACTAAGTATATGAACATTGTGTAACAATCAGCAGTACAGAGTATACACTGTAGCCCTGGCTAGTGTGGCTCAGTACATTGAGCGCTGGACTGCAGACTGAAAGGTCACTGGTTCGATACCCAGTCACGGCACATCCCTGGGTTGTGGGCCAGGTTCCCAGTAAGGACTGCATGAGTGGCAACCACACATGGCTATTTCTCCCCCTCTCTTTCTCCTTTCCTTTTTCTCTGTCTAAAAATAAACAAATAAAATCTTTTAAAAACAATAAATAAATAAAACCTTTAAAAATAATAAACCTGCTAGTGAGGATGTGGAGAAATTGGAACCACTGCGTACTGTTGCTAGGAATAAAATCTGGTTTTTTATTTTATTTATTTTTAAAAGACTTTTATTTGTTTTTAGAGAGAGGGGAAAGGAGAAAGAGGGGGAGAAACATCAATGTGTAGTTGCCTCTTGCACCCCCCTGGTTCACAACGCAGGTATGTGCGGTAACTGGGAATCAAAATGGTGACTTTTTGGTTTGCAAGGCAGCACTCAGTTCACTGAGCCACACCAGGCAGGGCCATTTTCAATTATTTTTTATGATAAGTTCCCAAGAATAAAATCACTGGATCTTATGGTTCAGTCCTTTTAAGGTTGTTATGTTTCTTTTTAGAAGGATTGTGCTAGGTTATAGTCCCATCACCAGTGGGTAACTTTACCCCCTCCTTTCACCGCATTGGATATTATACATTCTTTTAATTACAAAGGTAGTATATTGCCCATTGTTTTAAAAATTAAAGTAGTACTATTAAAATTAAAATAGTTTGAAAAGCACTCTCTTCTCCCTGACACATTCTCTGACAGGGGTAGTCTCCAACCTTTTGGTGTCTCTGTGCCACATTGAAAGAAGAATTTTCTTGGGCCCTACATTAAATATGCTGCAACACATAATCACAAAATAAAAAATTTCATGATGTTTTAAATAAATTTATAATTTTGTGTCGGCCACATTCACAGCCATCTTGGTGTGCATACAGCCCACAGGCTGCAGTTTGGACACCCTTGTTCTAGGAGTGACTAGTAATAATGGTTTGATGTATATTTTCCCAGAGCCTTTTTCACATATGCACAATCTTACATCTTAAAATACATATGCAGTCCTGGCTGGTGTGGCTCAGTGGATTGAGGGTGGGCCTGTGAGACGAAGGGTTACTGGTTTGATTCCCAGTCAGGGCACATGCCTGGGTTGTGGGCCGGGTCCCTAGTAGGGGACACATGAGGGGCAACCTCACATTGATGTTTCTCTCCCTCTCTTTCTCACTCCTTTCTCCTCTCTCTCAAAATAAATAAAATCTTTTAAGAAATACATATGCATACTTTAAAAAACCACAGTGTGTTCATAGTGTATATAATGATGTTAGACAACTTAGCTTTTTTCATTCTGTGGTATATTTCTTAACAATTATATCACCTAAAATAAGTATAACTGTAGTTTAAGGATTTCTGCATTAATAAAAATCAGTTATAACTATTTTTTCACAAGTAAAAACGGCATAGATCTTCCTCGTACATATTTTCTTCAGTATGTGTACAAGCAATACTGTAGGATAGAAAGTTAGAAATGAGGTTGCCAGCTGAAAGGATTTGTGCATTTAACAATGGGAATAAGCACTGCCATATGTATCCAGTTTATGTTTGCACGAAGAGCGTATGAGAGTGTCTAGTTCCCCATACCTGTGCTGGTAATGTCAGTCTTTCATTTTTGACTGGTTATTTCATTTAACTTCCATTTGTTTGATCACTAGTGGAGTTGGGCTTCTGCTAGTTCTTTTAAAGATTTATTTATTTAGCCCTGGATGGCATAGCTCAGTGGATTGAGCATGGGCTGTGAACCAGGACATCGCAGGTTCGATTCCCAGTCAGGGCACATGCCTGGGTTGCAGGCCACGGCCCCCAGCAACCACACATAGATGTTTCTCTCGCTCTCTATTTCTCCCTCTCTTCCCTCTTAAAAAATAAATAAATAAAATCTTTTAAAAAATTTGTTTATTTATAGAGGGAGAGGAAGGGAGGGAGAAAGAGAGGAAGAGAAACATCCATGTGTGGTTGCCACTCACATGCCTCCTATTGGGTACCTGGCCTGCAACCCAGGTATGTCCCCTGGCTGGGAATCAAACCAGCGACCTCTTGGTTCCCAGATCCTCGCTCAATTCACTGAGCTACAACAGCCAGAGCCTGCTAGGTTTTTTTTTTTTTTTTTTTTGAGTCATCTGTATTTGTTCTGCAGATTGCCAGTTCCTAATCTTTTGTGCTTTATTCTCTTGAAGTTTGTCTTTTTAAAGTTGATTTGTAATGTTCTGTGTAATATAGATATTAATCCTGTTACTAAATGCAGATGAGTTTTCAATTTATTGTTAGTCTTTTCATTCATTTTATGGTGCTTGTGACAGAAAAGTTTAGTCAGTTCTCTTGATCTTTTTATTTATGGCTTCTTAGGTGTCCTGACCCTAATAAAGAATATTCTCCTTCATTTTCTTTTGTTACATTTATAATTTATTTAATGATTGGATTTTTATCCATCTCTAATTTTTCATACGGTCTCAGGAAATGCATCTCATGTTTTTTCTAAATCGGCGGCCAGCTGTGCCATTTGTTTTTCCCTTATTCATTTGAAATACCACCATTATAATATTCTGGATCCCCTCATATATGTATGGGTCCATTTCCTTTTTTACTATGAAATTTTATTTACTTCTGTATATGGTAAGACTTACTGGGATCTAAAAAGACCCTAAGAGTGGAAGGAAAGAATGCTTGAAAAGATTAGGTTTATCTTTAGATTTTAGTTCAAATGTAATTTCTGTAGGTCTGTTTTCCTTTTTTTTTTCCAGATTTTATTCATTTGTTTAGAGAGGGAAAGGGAGTTTTGAAAAAAGAGGGAGAGAAACATCAATCGGTTGCTTCTCACACATACCCAAATAGGGACCTAACCTGCAACCCTGGCATGTGCCTTGACTGGGAATCGAACCAGCAACTTTTTGGTTCACAGGCTAGTGCTCAACCCACTGAACCACACCAGCCAGGGCCCTATTTTCAATCTTGTTTTGTCTTCAATCTTGTTTTCTCTTCTGATATAAGAGGTCTGTCTGGAAAAAGTCCAGCTATTGTTAATACAACAAGAATGGTTTGCCCAACATCCTCCATATAACTGGGCATCCAAGGAGAGCGGGCTGGAATGTGCATGCATGAACAATAACAACTTCACTGTACTAGTCCATGGGGGTGGCAGACGCTGTTGAGTGACCATCTGTACTGTGTGGTCGTCACATTCAAAATGACTGAGCGAGGAAAGCAATGAATCTGCATGAGATTTTACATTAAGCTTGAACATTCCTCCCTGGAAACTATTTGGATGATTCAGAAGGCTGCAGCTATGGGCAACTACTGATTGGCAGCCAGCTTCATCAGGACAACATGCCCACTCATGCATCACACCTCCTGCCAAGTGTTTTGGCAAAACATCAAATCACCCAGGTGACCCATTCCCCCTGCAGTGCAGATTTGGTGCCCTGTGGTTTCTGGCTTTTCCCAAAACTAAAAGCACCTTTGAAAGGGACGAGATTTCAGACTGTTGATGAGATTCTGGAAAATATGACAGGGCAGCTCATGGCAGTTGGGAGAACTGTGTGAGACCCCCAAGTGCCTACTTTGAAGGGGACTGAGGCATCATTATCCTGGGTACAAAGTGTCTTGTATCTTGTATCTTCTTCAGTTAATGTCTCCATTTTTCATAGTGCATGGCTGGATACCTTCTGGACAGACCTCATATATCTATTCCTGTGCCAGTGTTTTAACTGCTGTTGCTTTATAGTAAGTTTAGATCTTTTTAGGAAAGATCTTTTATTCCATATTGTACTTTTACTTTTCCAGAAAACTACGAAATCAACTTTTAATTTTCATTTTATTGGAGTTGTGTTAAATTAGGTTAGTGACAACTGATATCATTCTAATGTTGATCCTGTTTATCCAGAAGCATGGTCTATCTGAACATTTTTGTGGTACTTCTTTTATATTTTTATTTTTAACACATTTTTTGTTGAGTTAATTGCAGTTTTCTATAACTATATTAAGTCTGCTGTTTTGATAGGTCAAATGATATATCACTTAATTTACACTTTGACTCTAGAGAAGGCAAACTTTCTAAAAGCATATTTACTTCTCTTCTGTGAGTTATTTGATCATATGCTTGATCCATTTGTCTGTTGGAGTCTTAATCTTTATGAGCTTATATAATAAGGATACTAATCCTTTGTCATGGGTACAAAAGATATTTTTTCAGTTGCCTTGTAATTTTATCATTTTTTTTTACTTTCAGAAGTTTGAAAATTTAATATAGTTAAATCTATCAATTTTTTGTGATTTCTTTTACTGTTGCTGTTATGAAGTCCTCTAGAATTTTATACTGAATGATTTCATATTTAAGACACACAATGCCCTAGCTGGTGTGGTTCAGTGAATTGAGTGCTGGCCTGTGAACTGAAAGGTTGCCACTTCAATTCCCAGTCAGGGCACACGCCTGGGTTGTGAGCCAGGTCCCCAGTACGGGGTGCATGAGAGGCAACCACACATTGATGTTTCTCTCCCTCTCTCTCTCTTCCTCCCTTCCCCCCTCTCTAAAAATAAATGAATAAAATCTTTTTAAAAAGACAGACAAATATGCTCTAGGGGAAAACCAATCATGTTGGCCCGATAATGGAATCAATTAAGTAATTGCTTTATTGATGTTTAATGAAACAGTATTATTATAATGTTATTGATTGTCTTCATTGTAAATAACAGAATATTATATATATATTACAAATGGTGATAGTATTTATAATTATTGAAACATCAGCTTATGATTTTTCATTTCTTAATTTCATTAAGAAACTTTAATTTTTGGTAAGTATAAGTAATTGTTCTAACAGCTTTAACAAAATTCTGTATTGAAAATTGTCAGTTTGAATGTTGAAAGTAAGTGGTGTATTCTAAGAAATTTGCTATAAGGTTAAGATTAGAAGATATCTTTAATTGACTTGTGTGTCTTCACAAGATTTATTTACATGAAGTTGTCTTATTGCCTCTAAAACACTATCCTCTAACTTTTACCTTTTCCTCTTGTTTCCTCCCTCAAATCCTACAATAGTTAGGGTGATGTTGTATTGACACAAATTTGTATTAACTGTTTTGCAAACAATCTAAGGTTCTCACTTCCTGAAGTTTATATATTTAAGTGTACTAATTTAATTACTCTTTTCTTATCTTAATGAACCTGCTTCTATTTCTTAAAAAAAATTTTCACAGTATTTATTAGGAAAGGCTGGCATAGGAATTGATAGGCTTTCTCATTGAGAAACTAGTCCCTAGAACTATAATCAGTAACTTATAGTTCAAAAAGAAATGAAGAAGGTATTAGAGATGTGTGTAAAACTTTCTATAGTTTGACTTTAGTCAAGTGAACATTAGTTTTTTTTATAATTTTTGAGCACTAAACATGTTATCTTATATACAGTAGGCTTTTACTAAATAAAATATTCGTAGTGAACAACTAAATGAAACACCTTGCATTAATGGCAGAAATTATTGTAAAAATGCTGGGAAAAGCAGTTCTGAAATTTCTACGTATTTAATTTAATCCATTAAAGTATGCACTGCAAACCTGTAACATAACTTTTCTACCACTTATGTTAGAAATTCCTTTTGTACTTAGTATTTATTTAATTAGTTGATCCGTTAGTTCACTTGAAGTTGAGTTCCTTGTTGAATTTGATCATTTGATTTTCGTGATAGTTTACAGAGCTATCTGTCGAGAGTAGTGCTGTCCAGTAGGCTTTTCTGGGATAGAAACATTCTATGTCTGTAATGTCCAGTAGAGACACATCTTGCCACATGTGACTAACAAGCACTTGAAATATGGTCAGGGCAACGGAAGAACAAAAAGGTTTAAGTTTACTTAATTATAAATGACTCAAATTTTTAAAAGCCTCATGTTCCTAGTGGCTACTATATTAGACAGCACAGATACACTTTATTTTCATTTAGTTTTCTGAGTTGTTCTAAGTTTATTTTCTAGTTAAATCTTTTGATTTCACCAACAGTGTGAGGTAAAGCTGTAAAATCTATGGTAAAAAAATACAAGAGCTATTTTTAAAGTTAGCTTGTAAGAGTTTAGAAATGTCTCCTGAATTATGTGCACAGTCAAGATCACAGAACTCATTTTGGTAGAATTATAAATTCATGGAAATAGTTTTTCAGTGATTATAATAAAATATTTTTATTTGATGATTTTTGCATTTATAAGAAATATTAGGTTGCTGTATTGAACATAGCACAGACTATTTCTCCTAGTTTCTGAAGGCAATTTCATCTTTAGGAGAAATCTATAGTCTAAAGATCCATGAACTAATGCTCATTTTAAGATTGGTCCGTGTAAAGCTTATGTTCATTTTTAAGCAGCTGATTTAGAAGAAAGCTTTAATGAGCATGAACTGGAGCCTGCATCACCTAAGAGTAAAAAGAAAAGTCGCAAAGGAAGGCCACGAAAAACTAATTTTAAAGGGCTGTCAGAAGATACCAGGTCCACATCCTCCCATGGAACAGATGAAATGGAAAGTAGTTCCTATGTAAGTAGAAAAATGTTGTATTCTTACTTGTTGCACTATGAATATTTCATTTAAACTGTGCATATCAGTAAAATTCATCATTTGAAATGTTGACTAAGCTTGATCGGTACTAATAGCCTATTTTAAAGGATTTCTTAAAAAGTTATTTTCTCTTTTACATTTGCAGAGAGATAGGTCTCCACACAGAAGCAGCCCTAGCGACACCAGGCCTAAATGTGGATTTTGTCATGTAGGGGAGGAAGAAAATGAAGCAAGAGGAAAACTGCATATATTTAATGCCAAGAAGGCAGCTGCGCATTATAAGTGTATGGTAAGCATGGCTCACTTTATGCGCTTTTAAACCCAAGTTTTTTGAGAAGCATTTAGCTAGTGAGCAAATTTGGTACTTTTCCTCCCCAGCGTTAGTGTTTTACGATTATAAATAGTGTATCCTATAATCCCAAATCTTCATAAAGTTTAGATTTTTTTAAAATATAGTCTTTATAATTTAGTAGGGTTTACATTCTAATTATACTCACCATAGTCTGGATAGCCTATGATTAACTCAAAACTGTAAATATTTCCACTTTGTAAACTCATCATGAAACATATAACATGTTCCATATCCACTATAACCTGCTGGATGTCTCTCATTGTATGTCACACACTGTATTACAGTTAATTATGAGCATCTGTTCCTAATAGACTTAAATTCCTTGAGGATAAGAATTGTATCTTATTTTTGCATTCTTAGCATATAATATACATAAACTTTTTTGAATTACACTGTATTGAATTACTCATCCCATTTATGATTAGGTTTTAAAATATGTATTATTTATACCAGAGGTTCTTAACCAGAGATTAACTGTATATTTACCTGGGGAGGGGTGTTAGATTTACCTGGGGAGCTTTTTCCAAAATTTATACCCTGGGAGTAAATCCCAAACATGTCTTGTTTCAGGGAAAGAAATCCCCAGGTAATACGGATCTGCATCTATGGATGAAATTTGCCAGTTGAAACTAGTTTTTTAAAACTTTGTGGAACTGTAAAACATTTGAGATGACAGCATGACACTGTTGAAATCTACATTGTTTAATAAAAAGTATTTGATTTTAGTTCCACATTGGCAACATTAGTTTTATTTCATTCTTTTTATTCCCGGGTTATGTTTTAATCACATGTGGGAAAAGATTAAAACCATTTGAATCAATACTTGATTATCCAGGAAAAGTCCTCTTTCTCAGAATATTAAAGTAATATAACACATTTGTTACTATATTTAACCATTTTCGCAAAAGGATTCTGAATATTAAATGTTCTTGAATTTTTTCCTTCTCTAGTTATTTTCTTCTGGCACCGTCCAACTCACAACAACATCAAGAGCAGAATTTGGAGATTTTGATATTAAAACTGTTCTTCAGGAGATTAAGCGAGGAAAAAGAATGGTCTGTGGTTTTATATTTATGCTATGCAATGTTTCTCTTCTGACTTTCTGTTTCAATATAGAACACAGCTCAAATTGATCTAGTCGTAAAAAAATTTACATAAAATGGTTCACATGTTAAAACACAGTATCTGTTTGACTTATTTGTAATATAATAAAGGATGCTGATATGACTAAAACTGATTCCTTTTTTATGCAACTTCATTACTTAAGAGAGTTACACTGAGCTTTATATTTTAGGGTAGTTGAGAGTCTTTTAATAAAAATGAAGATGTGAGTGTAATGCAACTTACAAAGTTTAAAATGTTAATATTGTTTAAGCATGCCTAAAGACAAATTCCCTGACCCCAACAGAGAATTGAGAACCTCCCCATGTTGTTATTCATTCTTTTTTTTAGTAAAAGGAAAGGATTTTTTTCAGAGCTTTCTGTTTAGCTAAAGTTCACATACAGTTATATTTCTTAAAATGTTTATCATAGCTTTAAAGTTTTCATTAAAATGTGCCTAAGTCTCATGTTTTTAAGCATACTGAATTACTAATAAATAGCTTTAAGTAATATCAGCGTCTTTATTGGTCACTTACCCCTTTACAGTTTATGAGTATTATAAGATGTAAGTGGAATGCAAAATCATTTCTTTAAGACAGCAGTTATCTCTAGAAATGACTTTAATTTTTGATTTTTTATTGCGAAATTTTCTAAACGTATCAAAATAAGAAAGACTAGTAACACATGTCTGTCCATCACCTTGACTCATCAGTTACCAAGACTTTGCGGCACTTGTTTCATCAATGCATTTTAATCTTGTTGCTTGAAGTTTTTTAAAGCAGAGCTGAGACTTCATATCATTTCACCTCTACATATTTCAGTATGTGTCTCTTAAAAGTTGGACATTTCTTACCTAACCACAGTGTCATTACACTTTATAAATTAATGAGTCCTCAGTGTCGTTTGCCAGCCAGTTTGTATTTGCATTCCTTCAGTTGTCTCAAAAGCATCTTTTCAAAGTTGATTTGTGTGAATCAGAACCCACAGGAGGTTCATACATTACCTGTGGTTGTTAAACCTTCAGTAATCCAGGGCATGCCCTCCTCCCTGTCTTTGTTGTTTCTGGTTTTGTTTTGTTGTATGCCATTGGCTTGTTGGAGAAAATTGATTGGTCGTCCTATAGACTATCCCACATGTTTTTATGTCTGTTTGCTTTTTCATGATGCCATTTAACTTCTCCCTCAATTCTCCAGATTTTATTTTAAAGTGAAGTTAGATGTAAAATCTTGATTAGATTCAGTTTCAACATTTTGAGGGGTGAGAATATGTCACAGGTGGGAGTATATCATCTAAATTTTATCACATCAGACAACTCATGATGTCTGACCCTTGGATTCAGGTACTGAGGCTGACCTCTCTGTTGTGAAATCCCCCTTCATTCTTTCACCTAGTGGTTTCAGGCATTGATGATCTTTGTCTGAATCCACTAGAAAGGAAGGATTCTTTGTGTAACTGCACTTTGGAAGGTATGAAGATTATTGGTATTCTCTGTTCCATTTAAATCCATTTCAGTTTATTGATACTTCCATTGCATTTTAAAAACAAAACTCCTTTAAAACAATGTATAGACTAAAAAAGGGAGGAAAATCACTTCATCGTATCATACAGGGTACTGTTGTATCATATAGCTGAAGTCCAAATAGGTGACTGGGATAACAGTTCACTTCTCTCTTTTTTAAAGTTTTATTTATTTATTTTTAGAGAGTGGGAAGGAGGGGGACAGAGAGGGAGAGAAATAATCAATGTGTGGTTGCCTCTTCTGCACCCCCTACTGGGCACCTGGCCTGCAACCCAGGTATGTTCTCTGATTGGCAATCTAACCGGTGACCTTTAGGTTTGCAGGTTGGTACTCAGTCCACTGAGTCACACCAGCCAGGGCACAATTCAGTTCTTTTGATCAGCTTATTTACTGCTGCTTTGATGAATGTTAGGGTAAGCACTAACCTAGCATTTCTCCAAGTGTTCTCCAAAGGACATTAGTTCATCAAGATGCTGCATCAGACCTGGCTGGTGTGGCTCAGTGGATTGAGCACGGGCCTGTGAACCAAAGGGTCGTCGGTTTGATTCCCTGTCAGGGCACATGCCTGGGTTGCGGGCCAGGTCCCCAGTAGGGGGAATGTGAGAGGCAACCACACATTGATGTTTTTCTCCCTCTCTTCTTCCTTTCCTCTCTCTCTAAATAAATAAAAATAATTTTAAAAAAATGCTCCACCAGCCCTCCAAACATAAAAAGGGAATCTGGAGTTCAATAAACTTGGGAACTCTTTACTATGCCTGCCTTCCTAGAGAAAACGTTGTGAGAAGTCCCCCCCATCAAACAATCTATAAAACTAGCATTTCTCAAACTTCTTCAATTGGCCATGAGACCCTTTTGTCAACATTCACCTTTTAATCTGAGAACATTCTTGAGGCAAAGGTGATGTAGGCTGGATTGAGGATTCTTGAAAAGTTTTCAGCTTCTTTAGTCTCCCTTCACCCTTTTGCCTATTTGGTAGCAATCCCTGTGTTGGGGGAATTGCTTTCCTGTCTTCTTATTCCATAATAGGAAAGGAACTGATTCCAGGGAAGGAAAGAAACCACGAAAATATAGAATATCATTTTTTTGTGTTTGTCAGTATTAAGAAGTGTCCTTTTATGTTTAGATGTCAGATTTCTAATGGTTAGTACAGTTAAATAATGGAAACATCAGGAGATGACTTAATATTACAAAATCTATCACAGTATGGTTTAAATTGCTGCATAATTTAATATATTGCTATATAATAAGTTTAGTGAATTCTTTTTCAATAGAAAATTGGCCGTTTTCTTTGCAAACTGGAATGTTTGGCTGAAATATGTTGAAAATAGAAAAAACAAGCTTTGAAATACTGCTTACAATTATTCTTTCTCTTCCCTTAAACAGAAATGCACACTTTGCAGTCAGCCCGGTGCTACTATTGGATGTGAAATAAAAGCCTGTGTTAAGACTTACCATTACCACTGTGGAGTACAAGACAAAGCTAAATACATTGAAAATATGTCACGAGGAATTTACAAGTAAGAGAACAATTGTCCGTTTTCCTAAAATTGTCAGTAAGTAACTGCCTAAATATAGATGACATTTGTTTACTTGGTCACCATTTTTAGATGGTATTTAGCAAAGTATAGAATCATGAGGAATCTATGTAAGAATGAGTACTGCCATTAGCATTTTCCGCTGACTATACAACCATGGATAAGCAGTCATTCAACTAGTATTTATTATGTTTAGTATGTGTCAGGCATTGTACCAGTATCTAGGCATAGTGTAGTGATCAAAACAGACATAGATTGTGTCCTCATGAAGCTTAAAATCTAGTGGGAGAGATATATTAATGAAATGGTCACATAACTACATATACAATTACAAACTACATAAGTGCTATACAGGATACATTACCAAGTGCTATAAAGATGTATAACAAGGAAGACCTAACCTAGTCCATAATTAGAGAGTTTTTAGGAATTTCCTTAAGAAAATAGTGCCTGAGATGAGATATGAAGGACAAAGATGAATGTGGGTTTTGGGAAGGCATTCTAGGCAGAGAATGGGACAGAAACAAGGGTACAAATGGGGAGTGAGTTAGGAGGCTGCTGCTGAGGGGCCAGGTGAGTATTGTTGGGACCTTAGAATAGGATAGGCTTATGATGAAGATAGAAGTCAAACGATGCTCATGGAAGAATGATGAAAAAGTAAACTTTGGAGATTTCGGATTACATGTTATTCTCCCCCACTTTTTAAAAGATTTTATTTATTTTTAGAGAGAGGGGAAGGGAGGGAAACATCAGTGTGTGAGTGATGCAGGGCTGAGTTGTCTCCTATACCCCGAACTGGGGACCTGGCCCACAACCCAGGCATGTACCCTGACTGGGAATCTAACTGGTGACCCTTTGGTTTGTAGGCTAACACTCAATCCACTGAGCCACACCAGCCAGGGCCAACACCTAAGAATTTTAAAGTAAGCTAACAAGAGTGATTTTGATAAGTTAGGATACTTAATAAAGTATTTATGAGAAAACAATAGCAGATAGCTTATTTAGTATTAAAGTGACAATGGTCCTTACCAGGGCTGAACCTCAAAATTGTTTGGGGGTGGATAGAGCACTCTTTAGAAATGTTCTTTGTCTGTTCCTCTTCCTCAAAGATTTAGATTCAGTAGGTTGAGGCCCAAGCCATGTAATTTGATGACTCTCCAGGTGATTCTCATATTTATCTCTAATTGAAAACCACCCTACTAATATGCTTTCATTTGGATCAGGATCAGGACAAGGGAGCCAACAACCAACATTGCTCTCAATGTCCTCTTGCAGGGTTAAGTCAGTGCAACAAGAAAAAGAAAGATGTATAATAAATACTGTGAAGGGGAAAAAACTGTCAGTGTTATTAATATCATTGTCTACCAAGAAAATCCAGAAGGATCAACTCTGAATTTATTAAACTTAATAATTGCTCAGTAAGGTTGATGCATATGAGATGAATTTTTTAAAAACAGTTCTAGTAATAACTAGTTAGAAATGTAAAAGAAAATGTCTACCTCCCACTCCACACACATACTAAAGGTGAACCTTTTCTTGTTTTAAAAGAAAATTAGCATTTTGTACAGGCAAAATACACTACATTCCTTGATGGACAGACTCGACTTTGAAAGATAGCTATTTTCCCCAAATTAATTTATATATTTAACGCAACTTAAATGAAATCTTGACTTTTGACAATTTTGTTTATAAGAGTAAGTGTGTTATTTTTTGTTAGTAATTATTGTTACCTTATATAGCAAGAAAACAGAAGCTTGAATAAGGTAGAAGTTTGTTTCCTCAAACACATTCAGAGGAAAGCTGTCCAGATATGGTAGGCAGATTTTCATTGTTACTGGGGACCCAGATTACCATCCTTCTGCCTGTCTTATCTTTGGGACCCCCTTCCTTAGGAAGTAGGAAGAAGCAGGAACAAAGGAACATGGAAGGACAAAGTGGCTATTCCTCCAGCTAGATCTAATTTTAATCAGCCTTCTTGGAAGTTCTACACACATACTTCTGCTCAGCATCTCATTTGTCACATGTCTGAAGGAGGCTGAGACACGTACTCTTAGTAGGAATGTGGCTACCCAGATAAAATGTAGTTTAATACTACAGGGGAAGGGATAGAAAAGGGATATTGGAGTAGTGAACTAGTCTTTATCACAACAAGCCAATAAAATTTTTAATACAATCTCCTATTAGATATTGAAACCAATTGTACAGTAATTAAAACAGTATGGTAGTGGCATAGTGACAGAGATCACAAGAAACAGATCCACATCTTTGTTGGAAGCTTATAAATAATTATGGTAGCATTTTGTTTCTGTGAAGACTGGATGAATTATTCACTACCTGACATTTATACAATTGGCTCTCCATGTAGAAAATGTAACTTGAATCCTTGTCTCAGACTGTACCCCCAGAACAGATTCTAGAAGGTTTAAAAATCTTAATCATGGCCCTGGCTGGTGTAGCTCAGTGGATTGAGATTGGGCCTGTAAACCAAAGAGCTGCTGATTCGATTCCCAATCCTAGGGCACATGCCTGGGTTGCAGGTCAGGTCCCCAGTGCGGGGCACGTGAGAGGCAACCACACATTGATGTTTCTCTCCCTCTCTCCCTCCCTTCCCGTCTCTCTAAAAACAAATAAGTAAAAGCTTTATAAAAGACATTTTAGAAAATCTTTTTTTAAAGATTTTATTTATTTATTTTTAGAGAGGGAAGTGAGGGAGGGAGGGAGGGAGGGAGGGAGGGAGGGAGAGAGAGAGAGAGAGAGAGATAGAGAGAGAGAGAGAGAGAGAGAGAGAGAGAGAGAGAAACATCAATGTGCGGTTGCTGGGGGACATGGCCTGCAACCTAGGCATGTGCCCTGACTGGGAATCGAACCTGCGATGCCTGGTTCGCAGCCCGCGCTCAATCCACTGAGCTACACCAGCCAGGGCTCATTTTAGAAAATCTTAATCATAAAAAAACTCAGCAGGAAAATAAAGGAGAATTTTTCTATAATCAAGGAAAGAAGTCCTTTGTAAGTATGATAGGATACTCAGATTTTATTGGACTACATTAAACTTAGACCACATAAAGAGAATTCCAAATCATTAAGAAAAACACAACCCAAATCGGCAAAGTATATGAACACGTAATTAATAGAACAAATAATCATGCGTTGGTTATAAGCATGTGAAAAACTGTTCAACCTTATTAATAAAGAAGGCAATGCAAATTAAAACAAAATCTTAGAAATTTTTGCCTATCAGATGGGCAAAGGTTAGTAGAATTTGTATTATCTAATGTTAGCTAGGTTCTAGAGGCAGGCATTCTCATTGGATGCTCAGGCAGAAGGTTAAACTGGTATAACTTCTTAGGAGAATAATTTATCAGTCTATTTGTAGGGACTTATCTGAGAAATAAGCAGACAGCACAAGGATGTATCTGCAAGAAGTATCATTGTATTATTGTTAATGATTGCTGCTATATCCACAAGGGCATCTTAGACCTATAATAAGGACTGACCAAATTACCATAGATGGCATCACTCTCCTCAAGACAGGAACTGTAGCTTGCCAGCAGGACAGCATCAGATATTCATCTTTTGTGGGTGTGCTTGGAGTAGTCAGTATAGTAGCACAGCTCAGGTTCAATAAGACAGGAATCACATGGAGTGGGCATAGGATCCACCCTGGCTAAAAAGCTTCATACTCCATGAGACCCAGCATCTCTTATACGTTATATAGGCATAGATAATTTCCAGGTTATACCACGAAGAGGACCAAAGGTGGCTTCATATGAGAGTATTTATAATTGTCCCAATCAAGATAGAGTCTACCAATTGAAGGGTAATATAGCTTAGTAATATAGTTGACACACCCATTTTTCAAAGTTGCCAGAGTTCACCAAAGTTGAAATTCTCATGAAGAACGGGAAAAGATTTATGTTAACCTTCTATCTGTAATAGCAAAATAAAAAATAAACCAGAATGTTCATCGGGATACTTAATAAATTTTAGTTAGTGCACTTAGTGAACTACTGTGCAACAGTTAAGGAATGAAGTAGATCCATGTGTACAGTGGTGAGGAGGTATTTCTGTGATGGGGGAAATAAGTTGTATATGTGTACATGGGTATAACATATTTATATTTTTTTGTATATATAAAATTATTAGGAACATATTCAGTAAATAGTTGTTACCTCTCATTCGTTGCATAGAAATGGAGGCAAGGAGGCAATTTTATATTATTTATACTGTGCTGCTTGGATATTTTTATGAGTAAAACATCATTATTTTCCCTGGCTGGTGTGGCTCAGTGGATTGAGCACTGGTCTGCGAACCAAAGGGCTGCCAGTTCAATTCTCAGTCAGGGCACATGCCTGGCTTGTGGGCCAGGTCCCCAGAAGGGGGTGCTCAAGAGGCAACCACACATTGATGTTTCTCTCCCTCTCTTTCTCCCTCCCTTCCCCTCTCCAAAAGTAAATAAATAAAATCTTTAAAAAAATCATTATTTATAGTAACTATTAATATTTGAAAATATCAGGCCTGTTTTAAACATCTAAAATCAGATAAATGAAGAATTATTATATTTAAATTTAAATTTTATTTAAGTATTTTTAGTATAATAGTTATTCATTTTTGTTTTGGGAAAATGGAAAATATAGATGAGGACAAAATACAATGTCAACTCTAATTCTGTCACCAGAGATAATGATTTTAAATCTTGGAATACTTTCTTCAGACATTTGTGTGATTTTATATATGAGTATATTTATAAAAACTAGATTTTATTATATGTAGTTTTCTACTTACTACCCCCAAGACATTTTTTCTGTGACATTAGTTTTACATCACAACGTTAATGGTTTTACAGTGTTCCATTGTATGGATATATGAGATTGGTTAATCGATTCCTTTCTTAGACATTTAAGTAGGTTTTTTTTTGTTTTGTTTTGTTTTGTTTTTACTTTTTAACTATTAGAAAACCATGTTGCAGTGGCCATCCCCAAACAAAAATATTTGGCCCTAGCTGGTGTAGCTCAGTGGATTGAGCACCAGTCTGAGAACCAAAAGGTCATTGGTTCAATTCCCAGTCAAGGACCCGTGGTTGGGTTGCAGGCCAGGTTCCCAGTGAGGGGTGCATGAGAGGCAACCACACATTGATGTTTCTCTCCTTCTCTTCCCCCCTCCTTTCCCCTCTTTCTAAAAATAAATAAATAAAGCCCTGGCTGGTGTAGCTCAGTGGATAGAGCATGTGCCTGTAAATGAATCAAAGGGTTCCTGGTTCAATTCCCACTCAGGGCACATGCCTGGGTTGCAGGCCAGGCCCTCAGTAGCGGGTACATCAGAGACAACCACACATTGATGTTTCTCCCCCTCTCTTTCTCCCTCTCCCTGTCTCTGAAAGTAAATAAAATCTTTAAATAAATAAATAAATTGAAATAAATAAAATCTTTAAAAAATAATAAAATAATTTTTTTCTAAAATCAACTTATAATATGGATTCCAGATTATTTTATGGAGACCATTGAGTTAAAATAACAGTCCATATGCATGTAGTAGTTTATGGAAAGAATAGACAAATAGGAAATGCAAGGAGGAATATCTCTGAATGAAGTGGCTTTCTCCTATCTGGCGTTTTTGGCTGCCTTTCTGGATCCTGAATATATTCATAATAAAAGGGTGCAAGGGAAGATTACATAATGATTCCTTTTATCCTGTTTTAATGATTTTTATTATATATTTAAACTATTTAAATATGTGTTTTTAAAATGTCAGTCTCCCACCATAGAAAAGTAAGTTCTGTGACAGCAGTAGTCTTGTTTGACCAGTCAGCACCTGTGACCTTGATGTCTAGACTGGTGAAAGACATGTAATGGGCCTACAGGAAACAGTGTTTGAGTGAAAACTAATCCCTTAAAAGATTAAAATTTGTTCTCATAACAAAGGGCTTATCCATTTAGATGAAACTCTTGTTATAAAAAATTTCAAAAGTATACAAAAATAAAATAATAAAACAACTGCCCATCTCAGTGGGTACTAAGTTACTGCCATAGTTGTTTCATCTGTTTTACTTTTTTCCTGGGGTATATTAAAACAGAACCCCAGATTCTTTGGTCATTTTACCCCTACATACTTCAGTATGCAGCTCTGAAAAGTATGGGTGTTCCTTATCTAATCACTATGCCATTATCATATTTTTTAACTTCACATCATCTCATATTAAGTTCACATTTCCCCAGCTGTCTTGAAAATGTCCTTCTAGACTTAATTTGCTCAAATCTCGATACATACAAGGTCTCTACATTGCATCTGGTGTCTTTGTCTCTTAAGTCTTTCTATATAGAGCAATTTCCTCCACTCTATCCCATCTCTTACCGCTACTTGTTGAAACACCTCAATAAGTTGTCCCCTTAAAAGTCTTACATTCTCAGCTTATCTATTTGATTTTTTATGAGGCCATTTACCTCATTTTTCTACCCCTCCATATTTTCCATAAACTATAAGTTGCTTCAAAAGCTTAATTATATTCAGGTTGTATTTTTGGGAAGCTACTTCATAGCTGCACTGTGTAGGAATCTTTTTAAAAAAATACTTTATTTATTTGTTTTCAGAGAGAGGGGAAGGGAAGGAGAAAGAGAGGGAAACACCAATGTGTGGTTACCTGTCGTGCATTGCCTGCTGGGGACCTGGCCTGCAACCCAGGCATGTGCCCTGACTGGGAATCAAACTAGCAACCTTTTAGTTTGCAGGCCTGCACTCAATCCACTGAGCTACACCAGCCAAGGCCCAGGAGTCTGCTTTTTAAAGATTTTATTTATTTATTTTTAGAGAGAGGGGAAGGGAGGGAGAGAAACACTGATGTGTGAGAGAAACGTGGATCGATTGCCTGTTGCATGCCCCCAACTGAGGACCTGGCCTGCAACCCAGGCATGTGTCCTGACTCGGAACTGAACCGGCAATTTTCCAGTTTGCGAACTGGCACTCAATCCAGTGAGCCACACCAGCCAGGACAGGAGTCTCACTCCTGATATTTGAACTCATGATTGAAAAAAGATGTTATTCCCAATGTGCAGTGTGAGCAGATTACATACATAATATAATTTCCTATGTACTTTTAAATAATGTATATGAAACTTTACAGAATTGGAGTCTTTCATTTCTGTACCTTAACATTGATACTTTCAAGTTGGCCAAAATTTTTTTATTGTTTTAGTCTTAAAACATTTTTAAAATTTTATTTTTCAGTTGCAGTTGATGTTCAATATTATTTTGTGTCAAAAACTTTGTTTTTAATGTTATTTAGTAAAATTAGGAATTGCTTTATATTTGAGTGAGTATATGTGGTGACTTTCATGCTAAACCAAAGGTTTAATTTCAGATGAACTTTTAATATCTCATTAATAGAGTACTATTCTATCTTTTAGATAGAAGTGTACCTGTAACTAATAATGATGTTTTTAAGTGTGAATGAGGAAATGCATGTTCTAAATGGGCACCAACCTCATCTACTAATGACATAAATATATTCTCATGAACAGTGGCAAAACATTTTGATATTTTTATCTTTCATCATTGTAGACTATATTGTAAAAATCATAGTGGAAATGATGAGAGAGATGAAGAAGATGAGGAACGGGAGAGTAAAAGCCGGGGGAAATTAGAAATTGATCAGCAACAACTAACTCAGCAGCAACTTAATGGAAACTAGGTATGAAAGTTCATTATATCGGATCTGTTGTCACAATATAATACACACTGATAAAAACATGTTGAAGTAATGGTGTGCAGTATGATTTTTTAAATGTTATTATGTTTAGTTGAGCATGTTACTAGAATGCTAAGGATTGTGTAAGCTTGCATAGTTTTTTAAACTAGCTGATTTTGTAAGAGTAAAAACAAGCTATCTACTTTATCTATAAATGTAGTTGTAATGTCAAATCAGTAAGATATTCTCACTCCTCAATAACATTATATTTATTGTGTTCCTGTCAAGCATCATATTTTACATTTTTTTATCATCTTTTAAACAGGTTCATGGGACAGAGTTAGAAAACTGGGAATGAATAAGACATCCATAACTACTATTCTTTTTTTCCACTGTTTTCTAAAATCAAAAAGGGTTTGTAACTTTTTACTGCCCAAGTCTTAGATCCTTCATTGAACTGCTTAAAAACGTCTTGTTTGTTTTATGAGCCTTCTTCACTAGATGGCAGAGTTTCACGTGTTGATAATACATAGCCGTAGTTTGCAGTTTCTGGGAAGCGATTGAAACACTTATACCCTGTGTATAGTGTCAACAGTTAAAGCAGACATTGAAATGAAGTAAGCTTCATTTTTCATTTGGACTGAACAAAGTTCGGTTTAGAGTATCTAAGTTTGTTTAGTGGTTTCATACTCAAGGGAAAACATAAGCAAATTTTACTTTACAGTGCAAACACGCCTCTGGTTGCAACACATGAGAATTTGTGATTTTTTTGTTCACGCTCAAGTAATGGAGGCTAGAAATGAAGAGAACTTTTATTTTTCTCTTGGCTTTGACAGCAAATGCTAAAAATTTCTTGCAAGAAGTGTGCTAAAGCATTTCATTTAGTTCCTGTTCAAGTTTTTCTCACTGACCAGCATGGACTCAGGCAACTGGTGATTGTAAGCTATGAGCTCTAGTGCTTATGCCAAAATTCTCTTGACAGTAAACCTCTTCTTTTTTCATGTTATACAAAGAGCTTCTCACAAAATGATTGGATCCTTTCAAGTTTAAACTAACATTTGGAAACAGCAAATTAAACCTTTTTAAAATTTAAAGGGTTACCACTCACTGAGGACTTTAGCCACCATGTCTGAAACCTGTTCCTCTCAAGTGCCGTGTTGTGTGGAACACTTCTTATATTGGCCCAAAGTATGTAAGGAGGTCTCATGTGCTCTAGGTGTAAAAACCAGTCTTTGCATAAAACAGTATTTATTTTTAATTTTGTGACCACTATTTTTAAAACCTTATTTAATTTTTTTAATGTTTTCATGCAGTGCTTTGCTTATCTATCCAATAGGCTTTTGTGCCCTACTTTGTCTCTGGTAGGGCTCATTGTTGTTTTATGAATCATCAGAATTGTTTCTCAAAGCCTAAGAATCCAGCTTTTTAGAAAGGATTTTTCTCACTGGCATTTCTAGCTAGTGAAATTTCTTCCATTTATCTTCTGAAGCACATTTATATATTTCTTTATAGTAAAACCAAAAAAACCCTTTTGTTGTGGTCTGCCTAATATTACCATAGCACCTCATGATTAAGGGTAGGGATTCTGATATCTGAATTATTAGTGAACCTACCACATTAAAGCAAATTAGCAAACAAGAAGTAATCATGTTAACTTGATTGTACATCAAGGTATTTTTTATCTTATGGAAAAGCATTTTTAAAATGTAACAGGTGGAAAATTACACTGTGCTTAATGACTGATTTTTTGAACTGCTAGTCCCTTAAAGACAGAGTTGTCAACGTGTATTCATACATTTATGTAAATCAAGGGACTTGGTGATTGCTTTATTTTAACCATCTTTTTTTTTAGAAGGAAACTAGCTTTAGTAGTTGGTTGCTCTCCCTATATGTTCTTCTCTTCTTGCTCTAAATATGCTATTGGGTTTCTTTGTGTGTATGTGATGAATTTTCAAAATTCACCATGACTTGAAGTGCAACGACAGATCTAGATGTTTGTTTACCAAGCTATGTGACTTTTCCCAAAGGATCTGTACTTTATTCCCTTACAACAGCTTGAAACCTGTTATTTTAAATCTTTGAATCACTGTGTCTAGATCATTTTTACTTTATATGCCATCAATTTACCCAGGAAACAATGGAGCGCCTTCATTTTTGGACAACTACTGTAATGATGTTTTTAGGAAAAATGGAAGGTGCCAGGGGTAATAATGGCCAGTCAATAATCACATAATATACTTCAAATACTATAGCTTTCAGTCAATAGATTTGTTATGTAATCAAGTGTATGATTTTGTATGGGTTTCTTCAACTCTTTCTCTGCCACTAGCAACCAGAATAGCACTTTACCTTTTGGTTGACTAGGTAAGTGGCTGGCTACCTATTTTTCTCACTGTGGTGTGATTGGCTACATAGTCTTTCATTAAAAAACTGAAATGTAAATCGAAGTCACATGAAAAATCACCTTTGGTTGTAAACCTCCAATATTGATTTTCTGTCCATGTTTGTCACATGCTGAGTAAAAGTGCCTTACAATGTAAAAATTGTACAGTACTTATGTTCCCAAGTAGCATCATCATCTTCTGGGTAGTAATTACATTGTGGTATGAATATTTAGAAAAATGGACCTCAGCAGTATATTTACTGTTCATCTCTTAAGTCCTTAACTGTAGTTTTAATAAGCATGACATTATTTGATAAGTATATAACATTTACATCATTTCAAAAAAGACTGCCATGACTGTGTTTTATGCATATTTTAGCTTGAAGTTTTGAAGCATCTTTTCTTTTTTCCTTTTTTCTTTTTTTCCTATTTTTGTTTTGTTTTTGTTATTGATATTAAACAGTGTAATCTTTGCAAGCGTATATTGAAGATTATTCTGGAGCATTTATTGCCTTACCAGAAATGTTAGTAAGAAATGTTCTTTAGAGTAGAAAGATAGACTTGAGTTTCTATACTTTAATAAGAGCTCTTTGTTCCTGGGGGCGGGGGTGGGAGGTGAATTTTACTTTCATCTCAATTTATTAAAAACCCACAGCTGAAATACATTTTATTTCAAAAATCAGCAATTTTAGAATTTCAGACAGTACTTGCTCAGGAGTACATGCTACTCAAGATATTAACAGAATAACAAGCTATGTAGATCTACTGTTGAATCAGAATCTATGTACTTGAACAAATGTGTGAATCTTAAATATCTCAAAGCAAAAGAAAAGTGTTCTTCTAGAATGTTGCTTTTTTTAAAAAGCGCTAAAGTTAGACCAAGGTATACAGTTTTGTTCTAACAGACATTTAGGTTAATTGTAAAGATAAGGAATGCATTATGGGTCAAAATCAAACATTCCTCTCATGTTATGTATATTTTGTTCCTGTTATATTGGCTTTATTTTCAAAATTGTAGTTTGTAGTATTAGTTTCCTTTTATTGGTATTGCATATACTATTCATTCAATAAATGAGTTATGACTTTCATGTTTGTATGTATGTCTTTTTGTGAAAGGGTATGGTGAACCTTATTTGTAACAGCAGTAGTATCGTGCTCCTTTTAGTCTTGCTTTATTTCAAGGTAAAATGCTTAGTTTGTTTAATAACTTGTTAAACAAGTATGAGAGAGAGAAAAATGTGAATTTGAGTTTACTTAAAAATTTCACAACATAACAAGGTTTTATTGTAGAGAAAAACAGCAATATTTCAAGTACAATGGAACTACCTTACGTCTTGGTTCTCTTACGTGATTCAGATCCCTATGACCTAAATTGCATCCTCTAGAACTTAGTTAAAAGGTGATCTTCAAATAAACCAAAACACCTAGTACATTTAATCTGATTGGTAATAAGGATTAAGGATTAACATCTTTATCATAAAGGTATTTCACCTTATAGATTTAAATTTACTCCCTTTCCCATGAACAGCTTGCTTCTTGTACAGTGCTCATATCCAGGGCCAAAATCAAAGTTTTAATTAGTGCAAAGTGCTCATCCCATACACACATTTTGTAACCTGTCTTCCCACCCAAGAGGGGGCAAAATCAAGCAATAGGTTCTGGTTAATGCTGCAACTATAGGATGGTGTGCCTTCCTGCCAATGTTACCTAATAGTGCGTGCGTGCATGCGTGTGTGTGTGTGTGTGTGTGTGTGTGTGTGTAAAATCCATTATTTAGCTTCATTTCAGTTTCTACCATAAAAATATGGAGAAAGGAGTTATGTGGTTTTCTTTAGCTAATTGAAACTATTGACAGCAGGATGGGGGGTTATTTTGGTGTTTTTGTTGTGTTTTCTTTTTCAGCTGCAGTCATCAACAATTGCTGAGATTATTCTAAAGCATAAACCTGGTAGAATTTCCTAGGAAAATTCTATGTCCAGCAAATGGTTAGTCCATCTTTTTAAGAGAAAACCCCAATAAATCTTATATATATATATATAAGATTTAATATATAAAATATATTAGAGCCTCACACAGTGCTGATTTACCTATCAACCAATGCTATATAATTTTGCCTTGTTGATATAATGACATAACTATAACTATACTATAACAGACATAACTATACATTAAGGATGTAAGGAAAATTTTATTCTTGACTTTTATTCAGAATACGAAAACTATAATACCAGTTACTAAGAGAGTTAATGTTCTGCATATGGTCAGTGTACTGAAGTTGAGTCAGTCAGACCTGGGTCCTTGTCAAAATATAGGAGATTCATAAACATCCCAATTGTACCTTTGTCTATAGCTCTCTGGATATAAATGTGGTTTTATGTTGGAGGTGGGAACAGTGGCCAAGAGACAGGGAAGATGCAGCTGGGGAAAGAGCTAACTAGGTCTGCTCTGTGAATGATTAACAATCTAACACATAGACATGTGAAAATGAAAGTACTCTTTGAAGGGGCAAATTTTAAAATGGGATCTGGGAGGGTAGATATTCAAGAGAGTGTTAAGAACATGCAGATAGAAATAAACTAGTTTAATGTGGACACTGGACTTTGAGCTGTTGAGTTTCTACAAAGTGATTCATACAAAGGGGTAAGGTTTTTCTGTTTGAGTATCTTTAAGATCAGAGCTACGTACAGATTTCCCTGTTTGTAAAAGTCATATAGAGCCATAAAAAGAAGTGAAGTACTGATACTGCTACAACATGGATGAACCTGGGAAACGTTATCCTAAGAAGCCAGGCATGAAGGGTCACATATTGTATGATTCCATTTTGATGAAATGTCCAGAATAGGCAAGTCCAGAATGCCAGAATGCAGATGAGTAGTTTCCAGAGGCTGCAAGGTGGGGAATGAGAAGTGACTGTTTACAGGTATGGTGCTTCTGTTTGAGGTGATGAAAACATCTGAAATTAGATAGTGGTGATGGTTATACAACTTTATGAATATTCTAAAACCCATAAATCATACAATTTAAAAGGGTGAATTTTACCTCAATTTACAAAAAAGTAATATGTATTCCTTGTACAAAATTAAAATATGCAAAGATATATGAAGCAAAACATGAAAAATTCCCCTTTCTCCACAGCCCTACTTCTTGGTAGTTCATGTGTGTCCTTCTAAATGCTTGTATACATATATAACTTAAACACTGTTGTAGCATAAATAGGATCATGCTGTATTTACAGTCCTATACCTTGATTTTTTTTGTTTGTTTGTTTTTACTTGAATGGCTCTACAAGGTGTCAATACAGGTAGATTTCTCACATTCTGTCTAGCAGCTCCACAGTATCACAGTGTATGGATTAACTGGAATCGTTCTATGTCTTACATATATCCTCATGTTCTTATGTAATTTTTTAGGCTGAGGTTCCAGAAGTGCAGAGTGTGTACATTTAAAGTTTTGATCCAAAAAATTGTACCAATTTAAAGAAGTGCCATCTATAGGGATTAATCTTCCCTGCTTCCCTATTCCAAAGGTGTGCTTTTCAATGAAAAGAGGTATGGTATCTTTAAAAACAACAACAAACATCACACACATTCTATAGAAAATTTGATGGGCTTTTGATCTTGTTATAAAGATCATATAGGCTACATGTCGAAGTGGAATATGAATTATTTGAGAAACTAGAGGTTTTATTTCATGCGTGAAAAGGTTACGTCAAAGGGTTTTGTTCCATATGTGTTAATAACAGTAGTAATGGTGAATCATTTCCCTTATTTCTGCTTTCTGAAAGGTAACAGATTGCTGGTAGCATTCACTGTTTCCAGATACATCTACTTCTCCAAGTATCCAAGGTCATATATTCAGTGCACTTGAAGGGGTCATGTACCATTTTTGTTGAAGAGTTCCTATGACCGTTAATTGTTGTCATGGTCCCTCCTAAGTCATGACTGTCTAACAACTAGTCAGTTACATGAAAACAAGATAAAACCATTGAACTTGCCACTTTCCAACTAGTAGTTTCATCCTTACATGAATAAAATCTAAGACTCACCAGAAAAATTGAGTTGATATACACTTTATGCCTTTCACTCATCTGCTAGAAAATGAGTTGTTGTTTTTTTTATTCAAGAATCTCAAGCAACAATTACCTGCATGTCTGAAAAGAGATTGTTGGTAAAATGATACAAATATTCAGTTAGACTGGTCAGTCAACTTGAAAGTTTCTAAATAAAGAATAAAGTGAATGTAGTCAAGGATAAATTTTTGCCACATGAAAATTAGCTTTTTCAAATTTTCAAAATCACGTTCGGTGCTAATTATGTATTTATAACACTAGCCAAATAACAGTTTTATTTAAAAGGATTTTTCAGATGTATAACATTACAAAAATAATTTTTAATATGCCAGTAACTCAACCTTTAATCATGTTTCCTTGCACCCTTTTTTCATATGTTTATGAAATAATTAAGTCTTTAAGGAAGGGCAACAAAATAGGATGACTACATTAGAGAGTTCTTTTTGTAACTTCAGACTACAGGGGTTGTGGAGATTGCTGCTCTTTTCGTTTCAGAGATTAGCCAGATTATTTAACAAAGGCTTATTTTCAAACATTCCTGATCCTTAAGCCCAATAGGCTTATGTTCTATGTTTAGTATTGATTTAGTATTACCAGGAAACAATAATTCTTTGGACCCTGGTCTCATGTTCTTGGTTAGAGAGCAAGCACAAAAGATAAGCATTTTCTTAAAAGTTTGCAGATCCAAGAGCTGGAATTTTGGCATTATCTTCAGATGTAAATATCTTTCTGGACCTCCCATAGAAGAGTTGTTTTTAAGCATTGCAACCTATCCCATTTGCCCAAACTGCTTAGGAGGCTCTCCAGTATGCTCCGGGTGGGGGCTGGGGCACAGGGAGAGCTGTTAAAGGAAACATGCTGCTTATGAAAGAAGCTTGACAGATTTTCTTTCCCTTGGGAAGAGTAAGGGTAGGAGAGAGAAGATTTAGGCAGCCTTTACAACATTTATTCACTGGGGTCACTCCATTCCATGAAACTTGGAAATGCAACCAACTGTTTGTAGACCACTTCCTAGAAAGATTGACACAAAACTTAATACATTCACATCTTTATCCTTTTTCCTTGGATGCCCCTTCCTGAAACTCTTATCATAATTTCCATTATCTATACTGCCTCTTTAAGACCACACCTTTCCTGACTCCTCTCCTTACCCTGATGTAGTAAATATTCCACAGTGTTCTGGTCTTTGCCATCTTGTTTTTTTAATTATTATTATTATTATTTTTGCATTTGAAACAAAATTTTTATTGGAATTATTAAGTCACCTTAAAAATCTAAAATATAAGTATTTTATATCAGGGTTTTAAATATAAAATTAAAATATAAGGATTTTCCAATATCAGTGAGTATACATTAAGCTTTTATCTTGTTTAATTTTTGTATATAAATCATTAGTTACTTGTTTACTATTTCACGTGAAACCTGTGTTAATATATTTATTTATACAACCCTAATTCCATATTAATTGATGTATACAAATGTATGATTATAATGGCCATCAGTCTGATAGTTATCTGCCACCTTATATTGCTCTCACTTGTCACCACGATCTACTGCTACAGCTGTCGCATGTGTGCCCTACTGAGAGCCCCAGTCCCTATCCACAGTCTGGTTTACCCACTGAGGCTCCATGCTGAGTCTCTACTATTCTGGATATTTTTACCCAAACTGCTGGATCTCAAGCTTGAGCGTCAAACCAAATGGTCCTGATCTAGGGGGTGGGGGTATAACAGGAATAACTGGTAAAGGAGAAAAAATACAATAAAAATATAAAAAGAAATTGTCCTGACCTGAATTTTATCTCTGTTAATGACACCGTCAGTCCACAGGACTACAATTGGTCTGCTTAGATCTCAACGTCTACTTGCTGAGTTCCTCAGAATCTATTCTGTCTTTTAGATCCATCCTCTCTATTCTTACTACTGATAAACTAGTTTGGACTCAACTGTTTGATTTTCTTTAACATTTTGCCTGGATTCACTCTGTACCCATGTTTATCAGACTTTTAGTTCCTTTGTTTTCTTTAGTGGGCAGTTCTTGGCCTTGCTTTCTACTCAGGTTGGATAAGATGCTTAATCACCTCAATTACCTCTCGACACAATTGGCCTCAACTTACCACTTAATTCTCTTTTACCTCTTACCTCTCTTGTACCTAGAGTTCACCCCACACTTAAATCTGGGGAAGGTGGGGAAGGCTTCCTGCTAGAGGAAGCCGCAACACTGCAGACTGATGCCACCACATACACTGATACTTAGTCTCAAGTTACCCACATCAATCTTAAATCTTTTTTTACTTGTCCTTCCCAGTATACTTAGAAATATTAAAACATAAGCATATAGGGGGAGAGGATTGTAAGGAGACTAAATGATAATGGGAAAAGTACAATAAAGATTAAATTAAAAAAAATAAGCATGTGGACTCTAGGTTTTGGTGATCTTGCTTCAGATTCCATGTAACCTTGAATAAAGTACTGAATCTCCACTCCCATGATCTCATCTTTAAAGTGTAGGTTAAAAGCCCTGGCTGGCATAGCTCAGTGGATTGAGCGTAGGCTGTGAACCAAAGCATCACAGGTTTGATTCCCAGTCGGGGCACATGCCTGGGTTGCAGGCATGGCCCCCAGCAACCGCACATTGATGTTTCTTTCTCTCTCTCCCTCCCTTCCCTCTCTAAAAATAAATAAGTGAAATCTTTTAAAAAAGAATTAAAAATAAGAAAAATACTTTTAAAAAAATAAAGTGCAGGTTAAGATAGTACGCACACATAGACTTGTAAGGGTTAAAGGAGGAAACAGATTTAAGACTCTCCCATCCCCTGATACAGTGTACAGTTCTTATGCTCTAGTTTTAACGTATTTCTCTCATGATTTTCTTAAAAGTCAAGTCACTTTGCTGTACCTCTGCTTCTCTCAACTGCACTAAAACCCCTCCAACAAAGTTCACTGGTTACTGCTGCTGCTAAAGCCAATGCCTGCTTTTTAGTTCTCACTTGACTTTAGGCTCTATTGTCCCGGATAGTCCAGGCACTGTCTGGTGAACCTCTGCTAATCTGTTTTCACAAATGACCGAAGAATAAGAGTAACACATCGGATGACAGGACCAAGACTGAAAAGTCCTTGCATCAGCTGGGACTCTACATGGATAATCTACTAACCCTCTCTTCACTCACAGAGATTTAATAGGGATCTATGCAAAATCTGGTCTTTCCTTGACAAAGGAAAGACATAAGGGCAAGGTGAACTGTAGGCATCAGGGAGGTAAAAGGGTGGAAGGAGGGGGAGAAGTCAGAAGCTAAGGCCAGTGGTGTGAGGAGGTAATAGAGTTGATTAACCAGCTTATGAAAAATGCAACTCAAAGCTTTAAGCACGTCAGAAAGCAAAATGCATTTATGTACATAAATATACATATTAATTCTTTACTAGAAAAAAAAATAAAACAAGGCATATGCCTACTTATAAAAACTACAAAAATCACCAGAGGTAATGATGGTGAGACCAAAAGCTGGGGAATTGTTAAAATTTCAAGCCCTGTTTCCAGATGGAGCCAGGCTGCAGACAGCTGAACAAGGGCCACGTGGGAGCAGTGTGAGATGGGGAAAGCAAGGCTTTGTGTTCTGAAAGATCTGGGTTTGAATCCTAGTTTTGCCACTTGTAAGCAGTTAACTCAGAGCAAGTTTTCCTCCAACTCAGCCTCAGCCCCCACCCCATCTGTCAAAATAAGGATAGTATCTCTTAAACCACTGTGTTTTTCTTAAAAAGCAAATGGGATGAAGTGATTTTAAGTGAAATTAGCTGGTTTGTGGTAGGTAACTGCTTTTTGTTCCTTTTTTAAAACAGAAAAGTAATATCTATTCCCTTTCCCACACAGTGATCCTTCAGATATAAAAACAAGCCTATACTGTCACTTTTTAAAGGTTTTTATATTTTTATTCACAGAATTGATAAAATACCAAAATTATAAAGTCTAGATAAGTAAAAATAAAAATTTTAAGGTTTGTTTTTCTTTAAGATTTTATTTATTTATTTTAGAGAGGGGAAGGGAGGGAGAAAGAGGGAGAGAGACATCAATGTGTGGTTGCCTCTCATGTGCCCCCTACTGGGGACCTGGCCAGCAAACCAGGCATGTGCCCTGGCTGGGAATTGAACTGGTGACCCTTTGGTTCGCAGGCTGGCACTCAATCCACTGAGCTACAGCAGCCAGGGCTAAAAACAAAAATTTCAAGTCTTCCATAATCCTACTGTTGGTCACCATTAAATGTTTTTGTAAACTTTTCAAAGGTTTCTATGCGTATATGCAAATTATGTAAGATGGCTCATATATGACTAAGTTGTATTTTTTCATGGAAGAATTGAAACTATCTTCAAGTCAGTAAGTACACTCTGTCATTCTTATTGCTTGCATAATGGTCCATTTTGTGGCTGTACTATAGTTTCTTTAACCATTTTCATATCTTTTGACATTTAGCTATTTCCAGATTTTGCTATTGCAAATGTTTCTGCTCTGAATCATGAAGAAACAGCAGAGAACCCGAGATTGGAGATTATTCCACAAAACAACTAGTCTATGCTTCAAAAAAGTTGGTGTCTTATAAAACCAAGAAAGGTGGCCCTGGCTACTGTGGCTTGCTTTGGAGCGTTGATCCATAGCCAGAAGGTGTGGGGTTTGATTCCTGGTCAGGGTACAAACTTAGGTTGCTGGTTCATTCCCCAACCCTGAGTGGTGTGTACAGTCCCCCTCTGGGTGCATGTGGGAGCCACCAGTCAATGGCATCGATATTTCTCTCTCTCCCTTCGCAATGAAAAAGTGTCCTTGGGTGATAATTTTTTTAAAAAGGCTGAAGAACTGTTCCAGATTACAGGTAACTAAGGAGTCATAACAACTAAAAATAATGGACAATTCTGAATTGGATACTGGTTCAGGGGGGAAAACAAGAATTTTTTTCCTTTCTGAACTAGTAAAAAAAGGTCACAGCTCATACCTGTGACCTCTGGCTTCTTGCCCTTGCCTGATGGGAGCCTGGGAGGATACACTCCCTGTCTTACCAGGTAGCCATTGAAACTAGGAACAAGGGACATAATCGTTGTTCCCTGTGTCAGGGTAGGACTACTGCAGTTCTTTCCCCTACAGCAGGGGTGTCAAACTCTTTCGCTGAGGTCCACATCAGCCTCACAGTTGCCTTCAAAGAGCCAAATGTAATTTCAACTGCCTAACAGCTAAGGAGTAGTTACACTTATACAGTCCTAAAATTATTTTGGCCCTTTGAAGGCAACCTTGAGACTGATGTGGCCCCTGGTGAAAATGAGTTTGTCATCCCTGCCCTACAGGGTCAGGCCAGGGCTAGACTTTACTCGAGGCCACATCCTTGCTCAAGCTTTCTCCCTTTCCCTATCCTGCTTCAATTCCTCCCTTACAAGTTTTTCTTTAAGAGCATCCCCCCCAAACAAATCTGATCATTGAAATAACCTCCTAGTAAGGGAAAGAGTTATGCTTTTGGTTTCAAAATTTATATTTAGGTTGGCAGTCCACTGCTAATGAATTTTGGAGCAAATGTGTATATCCCAGTGGCACTGATACAGCTTACTCAACTGAGGGTTCAAGTGGAGCAAGAAAAAAAGAGCTTTGTCTATGCATGTCAGAAAATAGAACATTAAAAACAACTCCTGTAAGATTCTAAGACAACTGCAACTAGATTGCTCAACAATTTTACTCAGTCCTATTGCATTTTCCACTTTGAGTAGCAGTTCAGTTTCATGAAGTCATCTGCCTCTGGGCCAAAGTAGTCCTGGAAATCCTGACTCTTAGGTGCACTGGAACAGCCCGTCAGTTCTGTGTACCTGGTAGCAGTATCAAGTCACACCAGGAAGCCTGCTTCTAATAGAGCCCTTCCTACCAAGGCTGTAGGCCACTCTTAGTTGTCATTCCTTCCAGGAGACCCGCCACAGCCCAGAGCTGGCCTATGGAACTTTGTACAGTGATGGAAATATTCTGTGTGTGTGTGTTATTTAACACAGCAGCCATTAGCAACAAGTGGCTATTGAGTATTTGCAGTATGGCTAGTGGGACTGAGGAACAAAATTTTGCATTTTATTTAATTTTAATTCATTTAAACTTAGATTTAAATAGTCATGTGTGTTAGTGGCTTTTATATTGAACAGCACAGCTCTATCTAATTTATAGCAGGGATCTTTAGGCAAGTGTGAGTGGGGAGCAGAGACCACCTGTTGAAAGACGGAATAGTTCTGTTTCACTTATTATAGTAACCAAAAATATCTGAATGGAGGTAAGTGGAACACCTTATTAGAAAATAGTAGACAAGTCTGTGGACCTACTTGTAACTATTTACTTCAGTATGATAACCCTGAGGCAAGATCATATTATGAACAGAGAACTTCTTGTTACATCATCAAAAGTACTGAAAAATCTGTCCTGTAGAGTGTGTGCTATAATCACTGTCAAGCAACACAGCTATTATAAACTCAGCAATAAAATCTTCAGAAGTCATTTTGTTAACAGTCACCATGTTAGCCCTTACAAATGGACATGAATATGTTGCTACCCTCCTTGAAAAGATATACAACTTCCTATATGCATACTTGACCCATACAGAGTTAACCTAAAGTAACTTCAGACAATTTACTATTGAGATCATTAGAAATACATGAAGCAGCCCTGGCTGGTCTGGCTCAGTGGATTGAGTATGGGCCTGCAAACCAAAGGTTGCTGGTTCAACTCCCAGTCAGGGCACATGCCTGGGTTGCAGGCCAGCTTCCCAATTGGGGACAGGTGAGGGGCAACCACACAGTGATGTTTCCCTCCTTTCTCCTTCCCTTCCCCTCTCTCTAAATAAAATCTTTTTAAAAATATATGAAGCATACCTATCATGCCTCATTATTTCTAACACACTCCTCACCCCTTTTGTGTGTGATGTCATGTCGTGGGTCAAGAGATGAGGGAGAGAGCCATTGGTGCTCGTGGCCATTTAAGAGAGAGCTAAGGATGGTTTGGGTGTAAGATACCTTGTCAGTTTTATTATTCTGAATTTGGGACCTGATCCTTGAAAAGAGCAGCATCACTAGAAAGAGATGTCTTGTCAGCATACAGAGAATCCCGAGGAGCCACAGCCTTAGCTATATTAATAACCACAGTGCCAATGCTATCTGAAAACCACAATAGAAGGTGACATAACTAGGCATTCTAGCTGGTCTAGAAGCAAGGAACTCTTATTCTGTTTTATTTGCTGATTTTTCTACAGTCGTATATAGTAGAAACAAATGCAGCACATGAACAGGAAAGTTAGCAGACATTTTTGATACTACACATTTATGTTGTCTGAGGCAACACCTCTGCTTTCTATATAAAAAGTATTGCCTCACATTGAGAACAAGCTATACTCAATGCATAGTTTTTAATGAGCTACTAATTCTACAATATTATACATAGGGTTCTCTTTTCAAAAAGAATTTAACATACCTTAATATAGTATACATATTTCAATATTAAGTATGCAAATTTATTTTTAAAAATATTTTATTTATTTTTAGGGGAAGGGAGGGAGAAATAGAGGGAGAGAAACATCAATGTGTGGTTGCCTCTCATGTGCCTTCCACCAGGGATCTGGCCTGCAACCCAGGAATGTGCCCTGATTGGGAATCCAACCAGCGACCCCTTGGTTCATAGGTTGGTGTTCAGTCCACTGAGCCACACCAGCCAAGGCTATGTATACAAATTTAAACATACATAAACTACTAAAAGATGATGGATGGGATTATTTAAATTGTAAATTTAATTTAGAAACCATAAATACTCTTAAATAGCTTATAAGACACTTGATTTTTACCATTGTGACTTAAATGTTATAGCCTAGTGCCCAGAGCTTGGTTTCTAATACTGGTTACCAATGAAAGGAGCTAGAGCTTTTTGGAAAAATGGCAGATTCCAAGGCTAGGGCAGAGAAAGTACAAGATGAGCCTAGAGTATCGTGCAGTGCCAGAAATTAAGAAAATGCTCACAGAATGATATGGAAAGACAAAAAAGACACAGGAGCCAACACAGAGGGCCTCCCGGTAGCCTCATCTTGGGCAATTTGAGCAACAAAGTAATAACTGCTATTATTGGTTCATTACCTGGGACAAAAGTGGAATCCCTGAGTCCTTGATGTAAATAACTTAATAAAAATGAGGAGAACGGAAAGCTCTTCATTACAGTGGCTTTTCACTTAATAAATTAAGAAAGAATGACTGTAATGGAAAATCAACATTATGGGCCGCCCTGCCTGGTCTCAGGAAGCTGTTGGTCCCCTGTGACTTAGGCTGAGTGAGAGACCTCTGGACCAGGAGCCACTAAGGAGACAAAAACTATTCACCTGGCATGAATGCTACCTGTTCAGTGCCTGGCCTTTAATTCTTGATCAGTTAACCAATGACGGGTAAGACTCCTTACATGGGGCAACCTAAGACAGGTTCTGATCACATAAAGGCCTCTGGGATGAGACTCACGGGGCTGTGGAAATGAAGGGGTGATCGACATTAACCCCTGCCCCCTCTAAGCCTGAGTCTTTGTACTTAAATGTGAGAAATCCTAGTCTCCTGGCTGCCTCTGTCTCCTGCCCTTCTCAGAGCTAAGCAAATAGCCAAAGGGGCAGCTCAGACCGGAGACAGCGGACCCCCAGGGTAATCAGGCCTGGGACATAGAATATGCAAGATCCTGTGAGATCTGTTTGCTGGAGGATGTTATTAACATAGAATTTGAAGGCACAAACAGGAAACCAAAGCTAGACCTTTGAGCCATGTAGTCATTTCATATGATAAAACTCCAATCTCTGCCCAGAATCAGCAGGAGTTCTGTTAGCATCTTTGTAAGTTACCTGTCCCCTTTGATCCTTTCTGCCAGACTGTGAATCCACAAACTGAGTCTACTTTCTCAATAAAAACCCACTGGGGTAAAGGAACAGCGCACCTCCCACTAGAGGGGGTGGCCATGTTCTCTATATCCCCACAGAATCATGGAAGAATTCTGTGCATTACATGTGTTTAATGAACGTCCACAGCCGAGGTGAATATGGCAGTCGAGCAAGGGTGGTATTTCTTTCACAGGGTTGTACACAAACTTAAGAGAAAGTCATGTTTAAGATTTCTCTGTACCTTTTCAGCTCTCAGAGCAGACCAAACCATTGGCATTAGGCCAATTTAGGAAGTGTGACCTCACTCATATCTTTACTGTCTCATGAATAAGGTAGTTAGCACAGTGTTCAGTCATTCACTGATTTTGGACTTTGACATTATTCAGTTCTGCATCTACTTCTGCAGGGCTGCCAGGAACATCCTCACTGTGTCACAATAGACTGTATCTGTTTGCCAGGGCTGCCATAAGCCAGAACCACAGGTTGGTGAGAGGGATTCTGATGCTTACTGGCTGGGTACAGTGTTTGTCATTGTAGAGTTTCAATAAAGGCATCCTGGAAGAACTTGTGAAAAAAAAAAAGAAAAAGAAAATCAACATTAGCCAAACAGCCCAGTACAAGTTACTTCAGGCAAGAATCATCAACGAATGCTAAAATTAGTGGTGAAAGTTTGATGAGGAACAGAATATTTGGATAGTCTCAAAGTATTATTCCTCCTAATCCTTATTACCTACAAGGGGGAAAATCATATCTTTATAGTGAAGAAACCTGGCAGATAACCACCTTAACTACCGGAATCCAAATTAACATCAATAATGAGACAAATAATAGCATGTGTCTACTAATACTAGGCACTATGAAGGACACAACCTCACTATTGTATTTCTGGACCAAAATGGAATGCCTGAAATTTAATGACTTGAGACAAACCAAAATTCAGGGAGGTTCTACAGAATAACTGGTCAGTGCCCTTCAACAATGTTAAGGTCATAGTGAAGACTGAGGAACTGTTCCAGAATGAACGAGATTTATGGGAATTTAACATGCATTCCTGGATCGGATCCTGGTCCAGGAAAAGAACATTAATGAGAAAGTTGGTCAAATTTAAATGAATTCTATATTACTTAATACTGTTACATCAGTGTTAATTCCCTGATTTTGATCATTATACTGGGTGTGGTTATATTGAATTTAAACACTGGGGAAGGGTATACTGAAAACTTTGAAAGACAAAGCAAGAAGAAATAGGGAAGTAGTAGAATCAAGAGGCTGGTGTCCCAGAATCCAAAGAAATAGATTTGAGAACAAAGTGATAAATTGTAACAGATGCAATATGAAGGACAGTTATATGAGGCCAAAAATAGTGTCCATTGGATTTGGCAATATAGCAATCAGTGGTGTTCTTTGTCAAAGCTGTTTTGGTACAAGGGTGGGTACAGAAGACAGGCTGTACTAAGTGTGTTGAGAAAATTGGAGTGATAAAATAGACGACAAGTATGGAGGGACTCCACCTCTGAGCCTGGAGAGGAAGAAGCAGTGTAGAGGTAGATAGAAGGATACTGGTGTGGTTCATGCCTGATTCCTTCCACCTTTTCATAAGTTAATGAGTTGTTTGTGTCTTTCTAGAGTGAGGATGATGGGGTTGAATGAGGACAAATGTTCAGGACACTCCTGAGGTGGAATAAGAGGGAAAATTTACCAAGGACTTATAGACAATTATAGAAGGGTATTTAGGGCCCAGTTCCCATGGCTGTGGGAATTTCCTACAGCAGCACTCTGGAGCCTAGTAGGGATAGACAAAACAGGCTGCCGGTGTGAGCCAGGATGTGGTTTTGCCTTCTTGGCAGAACAGAATTACACAGGAATGAAGGACTTACGCAGTTGGTGAGAGAGTAGGTCAGGTGGGATCCAAACAACTGGGAAGTAAAAGAAGCCAGGAGCAGGGTGGTAGACTGGAGAGTTGGAGGTATCCCCAGAGTCTGAAGCACAATTATGCTAGGCAGGGTCGCCAAAGAGAACTGGAGAGTAAGAAAATTTTGGTCAGAGATTGGGATACTGGAGTTTAAGAGCTACCATCAGCAGCATTGGAAAGCCTCCCCCTCTCTAGCCCTATACCACTGTAGAGGGACTATACATTCCATTCCACTTGGCCCAGGTCAGTCCCAATTTATGTCTGTTATCCAGGCATCTTGTTCAACTTAGCATTTATCCTAGGTTTTTCATTTTGCCATGAAGTGTAAGTATTAATAGTTGAATAGAAATAAGCCAGGATGGGTCTGTTGAAACATCACTTTTTAGTTCCTACTTCTACCTTGGTCTCCTGCACAAGCTTGTGAGATGCACATACAGAGAATCAAGTTCTCACTTTAACACCGAGTTAAACCTAAGCAACAACCAGTGATAAGGCTTTTTCCTAATCTTTTGCATTACAACATAACTTAACACCTCCCTCTCAAGGACAGCATGCTGTGCATTCACTGATAAAGCAAGTGTACTCATGCTAGGAATTAGAGACAACACACTCATTCTTGTCTGGGGTGGATGGAGGGGAGGAGTATTCACCATTGTGTTCGTTGCTGGACACTGGGTCTGCCACTGGGTTTGCCCATGATATATTAAGATGCCAGACCATCAGTTGCTAGGCCAGTGGATGTAAGAAAATACGTAAATTTATGTGTATGTGAAATGTATTCAAGAAATAGAGGCTGAGGAGTCCTGCCACAGAACATACAACCAGTGATAAGGCTTCTCCCTTTTCCTAATCTTTTCCATTACAACATAACTTAGTACTCCCCCCACCCCCCTGCTCAAGGACAGCATACTGGGCATTCAGTGATAAAGTAAGTGTACTCAGATGCTAGGAATTGGAGACAACAGACTTATGCTTGCCCTGGGTGGGTCAAGGGGAGGAGTATTCAGCAAGTAGTCTGACTGCTTTTGGTACAGTGGTTATGTCATTAATTATATTAATTATATGGTGCAAATGTACAACTTTGTTTTTTTAATTGCAACCCATCCTTTCAACATGTGAGTTCAAAAACTGAAGTGCATAATTAATAAAAAATTGAACAACAAATTTACCACTCAAGGAAATTGATCATGGATGTATAACATAAACAAAAACATCTGTTGACATATATCATCCACATGCATGGGGATATTGATATCACTGACCACAAAAAAACCAGAAGACATAAATCTGTGGAGATTGAATCAGCATCTACCTCAAAGGTTTGTATTTGTTTTAAGAAGACTGTGCCCAATGATGATGATTTAATGAGGTGCAGCTGCAGAGAGTATATATGCACATTGCTCTATGAGTGCCTTCTGTTAGATAAAAAGATTTTCTTCAAAATTCATTTACTCATTTTTTACTTGAAGTTTCCTTGTACACAACAAAAAGTGAAGCAATGGCTTTTAATACATAGCTCTTTTAGCAGAACTTCACAAACACAGTTAAATGATACCACTTTTATATTAACATTAGATGCTTAAAATAGAAAATCAGTTGTATTAGGGTTTTCTAGAGAAACAAAACAGGTGTGTGTGTGTGGAGAGGGAAAAGGAGGGGGTGGGAGAGAGAGAGAGAGGAGAGAGAGAGAAAATTTGACTTATTTTCAGGAATTGGCTCACTTCCTGAAAATTGTGGAGGCTCGGCAAGTCCAAAGTCTGATGGGTTAGGCTGTCAGGCTGGAGAATCAGGGAGCTGCAGTTGGAGTCCAAAGGCAGTGTTCTGGCAGGGCTTCTTTTTCTTCAGGTGAGGTCAGCCTTTCTTCCACTCAGCCCTTCAAATGACTGGAGGAGGCCCACCCACATTATGGGAGGTAATCTGTTTGCTCAAAGTCCACTGATTTAAATATTAAACTCATGAAAAGAAAACACCTTCACAGAAACATCCAGAATAATGTTTGATCAAATATTTGGACACCATGGCCCAGCCAAATTGACATAAAATTAACTATCACATTAGTTAATTCCAATAATGGTTCAATGTTTTAAATCCAATTCAAGGAATAAAAGAAAAGCTTATGGAAATTCATTCTGATGGAGGTGAAACATATGCATTATCCAGAAAACTACTGTAAATTCAGTTTTAAAATTTAACATTTAGGATAAGTATTTTTGTGGTGATAATTTTTTAATGGAAGTACACGTTTTGATGGTGCATAGGACCAGGGTAAAAACAAGGTTTTTTACTAAATGCAGAAACATGTGGAGGAGAAATATACTGGCAATTGTTTGTGGTGCACAAATAATTCCCCTTGAGTCCAAACAAGTAAACTATGAAATTGTTTGTAGACAGGCAGGAATTAGGAAGGGGAATTTTGGATTATACTGAATGCTTTCCTTATTTCTTCCTGCATGCAGATATTCCAGTACAGAACAAAGGCATACCTACCATATTTCACAGCCAAAGTAGATCATTTTTAAACAAAAAAATGACACAGGGGGCTGGGGGCTGGGTGGAGGGGGCGAAGGAGGGAGGAAATGGGAGACATCTGTAATAGCGTCAACAATAAAACAAAAAATTATTTTGTCTCTATGATAATTTTTCTGTAATAATTAGTAAGAACATTATCTTGATTTTTCTCTTTAGTTTTAAAACAAAATTTTAAAATAATACATTTCAATTTTAAATATATTTAGTAAAATATTTTATATATGAACCAGATGTTCACTAACCAAACAAAAGTATTATGACTTGCAGGTTGCAGTTTTTGCTGTTTTAAATTTTAAACACAAACTAAGGCCCCAAACTGTCACACAGTATGACAGGATTGAAGAAAATAGTATTCTTCTCTGTCTTTATAATCACAGAGCTATCAAAGTTTGTTTCAAATCTCTTTTAAAATACAGAAGTATGTGGTACTACAGGGGTTGGAGAAAAAACTGCAAGCCAGAAGCAAGCTGGAGAGGTTCTGAAGTGCTGGATACCTAATTTAGTAACAAAGGTGGGTAGCTAAGACTGCATGTGTCACATGCCAAATGTATATCCGAAAGTACTCTGAATTAACTTCTCAGTGGAATATATGTTTCTTAAAAAGATAAGAAGAGAAATGTGTTGATACGAACTTCAAAGTCTATACCCCAGAGAAATGCATTTTCTATGTTTACCAAAAGATATGTAAAATATGTTTATAGCAGCACTATTTGTAATAACCCAAACCTGTATACTGCCCATATGTCCATCAACAGGGGAATGGATAAGAAGTACTAGTGGCCAGAAGGATAAGTAGAGTGAAGAATTGTTTTAGGTGGCTTCCGGCCAAGATGGAGGCATAGGTAGTCGCACTGTGCCTCCTCGCACAACCAAAACTAAGGACAACAAAAATTGAGAAACAAGAAACAACCAGAACAGAAAGAAATGAACTGAACAGAAGTCTGACCACCATACATCCAGACCGGTAAAGAGCGGCAGAGTCGGAGGCCTACGGACAGGGGTTGAGGGGTCCCGGCAGGGAAGAGCGGTGGCTGGCAGACGCGGGCGCACAGGGCGCAGACCGCAGTTGGCGGACCCCAGAAGCGCAGGGGCAGCTGACCGACCGGTGGCAGAGCCTGGGCGCGGGAGGCAACGAGCAGACCCAGTGCGCCGCAGCCACACATTCGCACGCAGACAAACTAAGCGAAAACGAGCAGCAACACACACTGCGCAACCCAGGGACCCAGCACCGCTGGGAAACAAAGGCTAAGAGCACTGACTGAAAACACCTGTGGGAGCTGAGGCCGGGAGATTCTCTCAGCCTCACAGGAGGCTCCTCGGGGAAACCCACAGAGTCCGAGAAAGTACACAGGCCCACCCGCCCAGGAGCCAGCACCAGAAGGGCCCAATTTGCTCGTGGGGAGTGGCAAAGGGGACGGAAGTCCTAGAGAGAGCAGAGCAGGCGCCATTGTTCCCTTTCAGACCCCGCCCCCACATACAATGCCACAACCCAGCGACTGGGGTGCCCCGCCCTGGTGAACACTTAAGGCTCTGCCGCCCATATGTAACACCTGCAACCAGACCAAAGGATAATAAAAAATAAAAAAGATGGTTCAAACAGAATTGAAATCCCCAGAGCCAATTTTTTTAAGTGACAGAGAGAGAGCCAACCTATCAGATGCACAGTTCAAAGCACTGGTGATCAGGAGGCTCACAGAATTGGTTGACTTTGGTCATAAATTAGATGAACAAATGCAAGCTACAATAAGAGAAATGAAGGAAAACGCACAGGGAAACAATAGTAAGGGGAAGAAAACTGGGACTCAAATCAATGGAGTGGACCAGAAGGAAGAAAGGAACAACCAAACAGAAAAGAATGAAGAATCAAGAATTCAAAAAAATGGGAATAAGCTTAGAGACCTCCAGGACATCTTTAAATGTTCCAACATCCAAATTATAGGGGTACCAGAAGGGGAAGAGGAAAAACAACAAGTGGAAAAGTTATTTGAATAAATACTAAAGGAGAACTTCCCCAATCTGGCAAGGGACATAGATTTCCAGGAAGTCCAGGAAGCTCAGAGAGTCCCAAAGAGGTTGGACCCAAGGAGGAACACACCAAGGCACATCATAATTACATTACCCAAGGTAAAAATGAAGGAGAGAATTCTAGAAGCAGCAAGAGATAAGGGGACAGTTACCTACAAAGGAGTTCCCATCAGATTGTCAGCTGATTTCTCGAAAGAGACCTTGCAGGCAAGAAGGGGCTGGAAAGAAGTATTCCAAGTCTTGAAAAGCAAGGACCTACATCCCAGACTGCTCTATCCAGCAAAGCTTTCATTTAGAATGGAAGGGCAGATAAAGTGCTTCTCAGTTAAGGCCAAGTTAAAGGAGTCCATCATCACCAAGCCCTTATTATATGAAATGTTAAAGGGACTTACCTAAGAAAATGAAGATTAAAAATATTAACAGTAAAAAAGACTTCAAACTCACAGTTAGTAACAACCATACCTAAAACAAAAGCAAACTAATAAAACAACTAGAACAGGAACAGAACCACAGAAATGGAGATTACATGGAGGGTTAGCAACAGGGAAGTGGGAAGAGGAGAGAAGGGGAAAAGATATAGAGAATAAGTAGCATAGACAATAGGTAGAAAATAGACAGGGGGAGGGCAAGAATAGTATGGGAAATGTAGAAACTAAAGAACTTATGACACATGGACATGAACTAAAGGGGGGGAATGTGGGTGGGAGGGGTGGGCAGGGTGGAGGGGAGTGAAGGGGGAAAATGGGACAACTGTAGCAGCATAAACAGTAAAAAAAGTAAAAAAATGTTTAAGGCAAAAATATGGAACACATAACATTGATATTATCACTTATTAAAGCAAACACTGTGCTAGGCACTTTTGCATTCTTTTACTTAAGCCTCACCTGTGGTGGAGGTATCCTTATTTGACATATGAGGAAACTGAGGCACACAGTGGTGGATCCTGCCTGAGATCATAACTCTGGTTAGTGATGAACTTAGAATTTGAACTCAGGTCTCAGTTCAAAGCCCACATGTACTTTTTCCCATTATAGTCTGTTGCTTCTTCTTGATATAGGGAGAGCAGAAAAACTAAGGAAGTATGGAGTTCACACATTCATACATTATAAAACTAATAACTGCTGCTGTTTCTGGAGCACCTACTATGTGGCATGTACTATGCTAGGTGCTTTCATGATGTTTCATAATTCTCCTAATAACCCTTGACAGCAAGATTTATTATTCTCGTTTTTTAGATGAAGAGGCTGAGACTCAGAGAAGTTAAAAGACTTTCTCAGTTTCACAAGTCTCTGCCATCCCATATCCCTCAGTAGCCTTAATGGAAGCTGACAACTATTTGCTGGGCACTGTGGTGGGGGTTGGAGCTATATAAATGAGTCTATTAGGAATGGAACAACAGTTATTTGCTTACCTGACATATTTGAGTGTAGGAAAAGATTTTTTCCCAGTTCCATATAGGGAATTGTGGAGGCAAAACTAAAAATCAGTAATAGTGATAGATCCCATTTATTAATTGTGCATTGTCCTAAGTGAAGTACCACATATAAAAATTGTTTTAAGCCCTGGCTGGTGTTGCTCAGTGGACTGAGTGCTGGCCTGTGAACCAAAGAGTCGCTGGTTTGATTCCCAATCAGGGCACATGCCTAGTTTGCGGGCCACATCCTCAGTTGCAAGAGTCAACCACACATTGATGTTTCTTTTCTTCTTTTTCCCTCCCTTCCCCTGTCTCTAAAACTAAATAAATAAAATCTTTAAAAAATAAATAATAAAATTTGTTTTAAAAAGGTGCTGTACAATATAAATTGTAAACAACAGGCCAAAATGGAGTCATTTTTGCAAAGCCGCTAAGCCACACCACATAATGAAAACTTAATAACTAACATGATTTCAGTTTCAGCCTCTCTCAGAAATGAAACTTTAAACCAATCAGTCTAGAAAGCCCTGGTCACTAGGGAGAGAAACTGCCTGATTAGACCCCCTGCTTTCTCCTAAGTGATGGTAACATTGTCTGAAATAATCCAGTCCTAATTTCTTAGTCCAACTCTGTGCCTATAAAAACCTTCCATTCTATACAACTCATTGGAGTGTCCTTCCAGTTGCTAGTGGAATGCTGCCTGTTTCATGAATTGCTTAACAAATCCAATTAGATCTTCCCATTTGCTCAGTTGAATATTGTTCTTCAATCATATGCCCTGCCTGGTGTGGTTCAGTGGATTGAGCACCGGACTGTGAACCAGAAAATCACTGGTTCAATTCCCCATTAGGGCATATGCCTGGGTTGCAGGCCAGGTCCCCGGCGGAGAGGGGCAGGAGAAAGGTAACCACACATTGTTGTTTCTCTCCCTCTCTTTCTTCCCCCATTCTCCCCTCTAAAAATAAGTAAATAAAATCTTTTTTTTTAATGTTTGCATTTTTAAAATATTTTATTTATTTATTTTTAGAGACAGTAAGGGAGGGAGAAAGAGAGAGAGAGAGACATCAATGTGTGGTTGCTTCTCATGTGGCCCCCACTGGGGACCTGTCCCGCAACCCAGGCATGTGCCCTGACTGGGAATCGAACCTGCAATGCTTTGGTTCTTAGCCCGCGCTCAATCCACCGAGCCATGCCAGCCAGGTTGTAAATAAAATCTTTTAAAAAATTTAAAAACCTCTGTCTCTGTCTCTCTCTGTCTCTCTCTGTCTGTCTCTCTCTCTATATATATACATGCACACACATGTATCATGTCATTTACTCCTCACAAGAATTCTATTAACATACCCATTTTTTACTGGGAGAAAATACAGGCTTAGCGTCTGATTTGCACAAGGTCACAGACCAGTTAAGCCTTCCCCTTAGATTTGTATCCTGATCTGGTTGACTATAGGGCTCTAGGTCTCAACTCTGAGAACCAGTTAAAGATTTTTGTGAAAATTGGGGCACAAGTCAGGAAAATGGAGTCCACACTGCAGTTCAAGGGTTAGACTACAGACCCCAGGCAAGTAGAACCATGTGGTGATTGAACGTTGAAGAGATGGAGCCATTAGAGCCTGTAGGAAGAAAATGGCGCGATAGGTTTGGAAATTTGGGGGCCGTGTAAATGGGACGCTGAAGGAAAGAGGACACAGGCTGCGCGGGAGCCGTCTTCACTACCCAAGAAAATTCACACGGCCACCTAGTGAACGTGGAAACTGCCTGGCGGAAGCGCGCAGGGGGCGCGGGACCAGCGTGCGGGCGGAGCCTCAGGAGCGGGGAGGGGCAAAGGGGGCGGGACTTGCTCCTCCGCTCCGAGCTGTAGTGACTAAGGCTGAGGAAAGCGCTGGGCAAACCGTTACGTTTTCCGGCTAGGCCCTTCCTCCTCCTGCGCCTCCGCCCACTTTTCGGCCCGGCTGCTCCTGCTTCTTCCTCCGACAGCCTTCAGTTGGCGCGCCTGCTGGTTCAGTTATGGCGACTTCCAGCCCCAGTGTCGTGGTGAGCAGCTTGGCGCGCCTCCCCGGACTCAGGGGAGATGCGGGGCCCGCAGTGCGGGCCTGGGCAGCGGTGACACGGGGACTGGGGGTGGTGGGCGGTGGGCAGCGTCAGTTCCCTGGGTTCAGCTTTTTGTCACACCGGGGAGGCTGGGGACGGAATGGCGAGGCAGGAGTGGGTGCTTCTTCTGAAGAGTTTTGGGAAAGCGTGTGGGAAGAGCGGGGTGTGTGCGGGGGTTTGGCGTGTGAGCCGGCTTGTGCTGCTTTTGCTAGAGCGCGGGGGGGAGGGGCTGTGGGCCAATTCAGGAATGATTTGGTGGGGTGAGAGAGAGGCCCTTCTCTGTACATTTTGGCGGGGGGGGGGGGTTGGACGTAAGGGCGTCCAGGTACCTGTGTATAGGGCCCAGGCACGGAAACGACTACGTGGGAGGACACGTGGGGACCAGTGCTTTCATCTAGTTCTGCAAATATTATAATGAATATTTGTGCCTCACTGATTTCGCACCGCAGCCTTAGTAGCGGTAACCATGCCTACCTTTTTTACACATGGAGGAAATAATGAAACGATATTAGGTGATTTTACCGGCGTAGAGGTGGCAGACTTCGAATTCAGATGCGCTTGAAATTGTACCGCATGCTCTTTGATGCTGCAAAAAATGCCAGTCTGGTCCTTATCTTCAAGGACATTCACACCGTAACCAGCCTCTCATGTTGTCTCCAACCTCATTGGTTTTTTTTCCTCGTTTCTAGAACAAGCCAAGCTGCACCCCTCCCCCCTCACCTTTCTGATCATGCTTGCTAAAATAGCCAGTCTCTCTCGACACTTAAATGCCTTAGCCTGCATCATCATTTTCATTATTTAAGGAGTTTCCTGATAACCTGTTGATTGTTTCCCACTAAAACATAAACTTTATAAGGGCAGGAATCACCACTGTAACCCCAGCTCATAGTATAGTGTCCAACATGTAAGAAATTCTCAGTAATGGCTTGTTGAATTAATAAATTAAATAATCACTTGAGCCCTAAAAGAGAAATGATTCTATTTCCTTTTATCCATTGTGACTTAAGGTAAAAGAGCACTGTTCTTAAAATGGAATCTGGCCTGGAATTCTGTTGTGTGGCTTTGGACAACTTACTTCTCCTTTTGGGGCTTAAGGAAATAGGGAGGAAAAATAATTTTCCTCCTATCCCTCTAAGTTCTCCTGGCTGGATTAATCAAGTTAACATGAGACAGTAACAGGGGAAAGTGATCACCTTTATTACGTATGAACAGGCAGGGGTTCCATAATAGTTGAGGCTTTTATGTGATCTTGAGTTAAGGAGAGGGGGGAAGTTGTGGTTTCAGACTTCAAAGTAGAAGGCAGTTTGCAGGGAGGTGGAAAAGGAAATGTTTGGTAAATAAATATTTGCCTAGCCACCTTTAAACAATGAGACCCAGAAGACTGACCAAAGGGGCCTTGTTAGGTTTCTCCCTGTCTATGACACTTAGTTCATATTAAACTATAGTTATCTATGATGATAGCTCCCCTCTGCCTAAAATTTTTTAGGCAGTTTGGGGAAAGGTCACAGTTTTTTTCCTGAGGCTTTTGTTCCTTGAAAATAACCAGTTTAAAATAATATCCCAAGAGGCATATTTTTGCTAGCAAACTCTACTTCCCTTTGGTGTCCTTAGGTATAACTGAAGTGTTAGCTGCTTCATGGTGTTAATGAAAGGATTATAAGATGGTTTATGTGAATCAACAACCTTTGTATGGGAATAGTAATAATAGCTACATAATAGTTATTTAGGCCTCAAAACAACACTGTAACAGTAGTATCATTATTACCATTTTACAGAAGAGGAATCTTTGAAGCCTCAGAAAGTTTAAGTAATTTAATGTCTACATAGCATACCCATGTCACACTTACATTTAGAGGAGCTCAGGCTCAAACCTAGGTATGTTAAGAGCCCATGCACTTAAATGTTATGCTAGTAGTAGGTACTCAAAAAATGGTGGGGATTGTTTTTATTCAGTTGCCAAGGAAGTTAGATGCTTTTAACCTTGGGGTATTCACCAGCATAGGGTGAATTATTATTGCTAGAACTAGCTGGTGTTAATTTTGTGTTTCTGGTTTGCAAATTCCTGTTCCTTTTTAAATTTCCTTCCCAGAAATTGTCTGTGTGTTAGCAATAACAAACACTTCCATGGTGCTTACTATATGCTGGTTAGTGTTCTAAGCCCTTTATGTATATTAACTGGCTTGATATTTAGGAAATAATTTGGGGGGCTCAGAGAGGTTGAGTAACTTGCCCAAGATCACCCAACAATGCTAGGATTTTAATATAAGTTACCTGGCCTCAGAGTCTGCTCTTTAACATCTCCACTTTTAGGTTAGTGACAATTGTGGAAAGTTATTTAGTACTTACTATGTCTTAGGCATTGAGGTAAATGTTTTGCAGACATTATTGAATATAATTGTCTGAAAGTTACATAATAGGTACCTTATGATGTAGATAAACACTAATGTGACTTTGGAGGCACATATGGGTGAAGTAACTTGTTCAACATCATTTACATGAAATTGCCCCCCAGATATGCCTGATATAACCCATGCTGCTTGTAACTATCATTGAATTGCCAGTATAAATTTGGACATTCTTGAATTAGCACAACCTTCTGGAATTTTGCAAATTAATGTGAAACATCAAGTATACATTATTTGGATATTGTATCTTCTAAATTTCAGGATGGTAGTGCTAGAAATGTAATCCTGTAATAACTAAGTTTAAACCTTACCCTGTCCATAATTTTCACAGAATTGATAAAAAAAGTACATTTTATTGGTCTACAGCCCTGCCATTTTATTTATTTATTGTTTTTAACGATTTTATTTATCTACTTTTAGAAAGAGGAAGGGAAAAGATACAGAGGGAGAGAAAAATCAATATGTGAGAGACACATCGATCCGTGGCCTCTCACATCCCCCCAACTGGGGACCTGGCCTGCAACCCAGGCAGGTGCCCGGACTGGGACCCTTTGGTTCACAGGCTGGTGCTCTATCAACTGAGCCACTCAAGCCATGGCACAATGACCAATAGGGTTTAGACTGACAGTGGTCAGTATAGACCAAAATTATTCTTTGTGACCGCCAAGAAATGGAGGAGATCACTTTGAGTGTTTCATTCTGCAAATTGAGTAATGTGACATACAGTCTAGATCCTTCTTAATTGTTTTCCATTGTTTGTATCTAGGTATTGCAGAAAGTCCATAGTAAGGAGTTGGGGAAAAAGACACAAGGACCAACCACATCAGCAGAGAAGAGGGGCCTTGGAGTTTTCTGTAGTTCATTAGGCAGTAACTGGGCCATGTCATTTTCCCTGTGTCAAGAGATGCTAAAGATGAACTAGTCTACTCTTTTTTCTTCCTGTAAGTTTATGTTATGTGCATTCAGTAGAATTTATGTTTTGAAAATATCGACCACCATCATTAATATCAATATTTTTCTGGCAGTGGTAATAAAATTACTAGCATCTAGAGTACTTTGCTACTAATAAGAATTCAAACAGATACTTCAAATTGTTATGAAACTACTGTCTTCATCACTGTGCTTCTCATAATTGATAGGTATATATTTTTTTTGTACAGAATGAACATACTTATATTCCACTGTGTGCACTAATAATAGGGAAAATCTTACTGTTGAATAAATTCATATCCTTGCACATGAGGGCACTTACCTGGGAACAGTTAATAATATATCCCTGTGTTGAATAGGCAAGAATGTTGGTTTTAATTCTTATAATCCTTACATTGTTGTGAACCTCTTAATTATTTAAAATAATTATTTATTCATTTTTAGAGAGTGCAAGGGAGGGAGAAAGAGAAGGAAACACCAAAGTATGGTTGTCTGTCATGCTCCCCCTACTGGGGACCTGGCCACCAACCCAGGCATGTGCCCTGAGAACCCAACTGGCAATCTCTCAGTTTGCAGGCCGGCACTCAATCCACTGAGCCACACCAGCCAGGGTTTGAACCTTTTAATTCTTAAACCTTAGAAGGGAGGGAAAGCAAGTTATACATGTAATTTATTTGTAAGACTGGCATAAGCTTGGAAGATGTCACCTAAGAGTATTTATTCACTGGAAGAAAACTTGAAATACCCAAAACTCTCAGAGCTTATCTGTGAATGAAGTTGATTGACATTTTTCTAAATTTGACAAGAATTCTAAAAATGTTTATGACATCACTAATAATGAATTGTGAAGTGGAAAAAGAATACTGTAATGAATAAATTAATGAATAAGAAAAATAACCATGATGAATGAATTGCTAAATTATTCTTTTTAGTATAGACAATAGGAAAAAGTGTCACAAGTAGAGGTGATTTCAAAGCCAAAAAAATTGTATGGGGAGAAGTAACATAGAGTACTGTCAGGCTACTAATGAATAAAAATACATTATTCTAAAAATATATATAAAATTGGAAGATGAGTGTACTGCTAACTTAAATTATCTTCACTTTTAGGAATATGTGTATCAGTAATTCATAATTTTGGTTTTATAATACCCTGTGTTATCATAGATTATCTGAAGGGATGGCATATCCGCTTTGGTGCTTTTTGAGAATTTTAAATTATCCAAATATAGAAGGTAAAAATATAAAAATATGCCACCTAGCAATTTCTGCCCATTCTAGCAGCTTGGAATTGTTGGTTACTAGGAATAAAATAAAATCTGTTTAATCTATTATCGTACATCTTTTAATTCACATAGCTCATTTTAAGACTCATTTCCTCAATTCTATTTAGTCTTGTTTGGACACACATTGTCATTTTTTATCACAGAGAAACTTAAGCAATGCTAGTCACAGATGATAAATTGATGTTGCAGGTGTTGTCTTACCGCAAGTTAAATTCCTTGCTTACTGTAATTTTATTTTATTTTTAAAAAGATTTTATTTATTTATTTTTAGAGAGAGGGGAAGGGAGGAAGAAAGAGAGGGAGAGAAACGTCAATATGTGGTTGCCTCTCCATGTCCCCTACTGGGGACCTGGCCCACAACCCAGGTATGTGCCCTGACTGGGAATTGCACTGGCGACCCTTTGGTTTGCAGCTTGGCACTCAATCCACTGAGCTACACCATCCAGGGCTCAAAAACCATTTAGATGTGATACATAATTATTAAGAATGTGAGATGTCAGTTTTACTGGAAAGTGAAATGATTCTGGTAATTTATGATAAAAATACTGAGTTTGATTCTAGAGGAAAGGTAGGTATTAATGTTATATTTTTCAGTCTTTCATATTAATAAAAGTACCTGTCTGGATTTTATCATTAACAAGTATATTACAGGTAGGTTAAAATTTGAGAGCTGGGTACATGGTAAGTCAGAACTTGCTTGTTATGAAGTAATCTTGAAATGTCCCTGTAGGTGACAGAAATGTCCCATTTCTATTATTTTTGTAGTGAAAATTTTGGGGGGTCCTTATTGTTTTATTTTGCATTTTATTATATTTTTTTCAATTACCATTTATCCCCCTTATACCCCCCACTCCCCGTGAACATTTTGAAATAAGCATGATATATTAGCACTTTGCCCTAGAGGATTTTGCATGATCTTCCCCCCCTCCAAATAAAAGTAGTGTATGTTTGTTTAAAAAGAAATCAATACCGACTTTCAGCTGCCCTCAGATCAGCTCCGAGAAAGCGTGTGTGCACTATGTGCTGCTGCCCGACCGTGCCTGTGGGCTCTTCCTGGTCTACCTGAGTCGCAGCCAGCCTCCTGGCCTTGTGGGCAGACTGAAGCACTGTGTAGGTACTACCAGCCTGACATCACTGTACCTCCAATTCCCTAAAAGTCTGGAGATCTCAAAACAGCTTTTGAGACTGAAAGTGAGAAAACATGAACCTCAGGTTTCTCAGAATATAATTATGAATTCTGTGAATAACATTATAAATCTTAAATGTAAAAGCCATGTTGCTTGTCCTTAAGCAGCTACTTAATACAGTGCTGACTGAAAGAGGAGGTGCTCAATAGATATTAACAGATACATTGAATTTAATTATTGTTTCACCAATATTTCTTGAAAACTGCCAGAGCTCATCATATCAGCTTCTTGGATATTATTTGGACAATATTTAGTCTTGAATATCATGTGAGATAGAGTGTTATAATTCTGGTTTATTTCTTTGAATAAGCTTTAAATATAATGGTGATTGAGAATTATAAATCCACTATAATTTAAAAAGCGAAATCAACAGTGAAGAAAAAACCAAATCAATATTAACATGTAGGAAGTGGCAAGTTCCTACTTCTATTTGACCATTGCTTGGTTATTCCCCATACCCACCCACCCTTCCTTCCTTACCACTCTACCTCCCTCCTTCTCTTCCTTTTGAATTACAGTTTTTTGTTTGTAGGTTTTGTTTTAGTATATTTTAAAAAATTTCCCATACTGTTTACATGTATGTGTAAAAACACATATTGCCAAAAATGAATTATAAGAAAGACTGTTGAATCTTTAAAAAGACAGTATATACTCACCGAAGAAAATTTGGAATATATGGTATAAGGGACTAAGTAAAATCTTTGTAACTCCCCTGTACAAGATAATAGTTTTCAAGATTTTATTATATAATTTCTGTGTGTATAGATGCATATATAATATTTATAAAACTGTAATCATTGTACATTTTACCACTGCAGGTATCACATCATTAATGTTATTAAGTAGTTTGTATGCCAATGACTGGGCATACCAAGACAGCCAGTATATGTTTTTTCTGAAACTATCTTGGAGTTTCTACAGTGAAGGCATCTTATGAGTGGATTATAACAATCTCAGACCTCTAGGAGTTTGCGTTTTTAAGGAATCAGTTAGCTTTAAAAATTTTTCCCTATTGTGAGATGAGAGGGTATTTGGATTTGGGGTGGGGAACAGCAGATTTTCTTGTTCAGAGTGATATTTTAATATGATAGACTCCAGTATATTAAGATTTTTTTAAACTAAATTTCCAAGCATACTCAAAGTGGAGAGAATATTGTGTCTCCATAGACTCATCACCCATGTTTAGAATATTATCAAGATTTAGCCCTGGCTGGCGTAGCTCAGTGGATTGAGTGCGGGCTGCGAACCAAAGCATCGCGGGTTCGATTCCCAGCCACGGCCCCCAGCAACCACACATTGATGTTTCTCTCTCTCTCTTTCTCCCTCCTTTCCCTCTCTAAAAATAAATAAATAAAATCTTTAAAAAATACTATCAAGATTTGCCACATTTGTCTTAGCTCTTTAAAATTTTTTTTCTTTACTGAGCTAAAGGAAATTTCATGTTATTTTACTTCTACCATCTTAACCATTCATCTGTAAAACATATGATTGATTTATTTTTTTAATTATATTTAATTGATTATGCTATCAGAGTTGTCCTGATTCCCCCCTTACCCCCCTCCACCCAGTGCCCCACACTCCCTCAGGCAATCCCCTCACCATTGTTCATGTCCAGGGGTCATGCACATAAGTTCTTTGGCTGCTCCATTTCCTATGCTGTACTTTACAACCCATGGCTGTTGTGTAACTGCCTATTTGTACTTCTTAATCCCCTCACCTCTTCACCCATTCCCCCATACCTCCTCCCATCTGGCAACCATCAAAACACCCTCAGTATCCCTGATTCTGTCTCTGTTCTTGTTTGCTTGGTTTGGTTTTTAGATTCAGTTATTGAAAGATATGTATTTTTTGCCATTTTATTGTTCATAGTTTTGATCTACTTTTTCTTAAATAAGTCCCTATAACATTTCACATTATAATGGTTTGGTGATGACAAACTCCTTTAGTTTTTCCTTGTCTGGGAAGCTCTTATCTGCCCTTCCATTCTAAATGATATCTTTGCTGGGTAGAGCAGTCTTGGCTGTAGGTCTCTGATTGTCATGACTTTGAATATGATTTGCCAGTCCCTTTGAGCCTGTAAAGTTTCTTTTGAGAAATCAGCTGACAGTCTAATGGGAACTCCTCTGTAGGGAACAAACTTGTTGCTTTTCTCTTCATCTTTAACCTTTGGCATTTTAGTTATGATGTGTCTTGGAGTGGGCCTCTTTATGTCCATCTAGTTTGGTACTCTCTGTGCTTCCTGGACTTGCATGTCTATTTCTTTCACCAGATTAGGGAAGCTTTCTTTCACTATTTTTTTCGAATAGATTTCCAATTCTTTTCTCCTTCTGGCACCCTTGTGATGTTAATGTTGGACCTCTTGAAGTTGTTCCAGAGGCTCCTCTTTTTTTTTTTTAATTTGTTGTTCTCATTGGTTGTGTTTTGCTTCCTTTTGTTCCAAATCCTTGATCTGATTCTCAGCTTCATCCACTGTAGTGTTGTTTCCCTGTAAATTGTTCTTTTTTTAAAAGATTTTATTTCTTTATTTTTGGAGAGAGGGGAAGGGAAGGAGAAGGAGAGGAAGTGAAATATCAGTGTGTGGTTGCCTCCCGTGCCCCACTACTGGGGACCTGACCCACAACCCAGGCATGTGCCCTGACTGGGAATTGAACCAGTGACCCTTATGTTTTATAGGCTTGTGCTCAATCCACTGAGCTATACCAGCCAGGGCTAAATTGTTCTTTAAAAAAAAAAAGATTGTATTTATTTATAGAGAGAAAGGAAGGGAAGAGGCATATCAATGTGTGTTGCATCTTGCGTGCCCCCTACTGGAGATGTGGCCCGCAACCCAGGCATGCACCCTGACTGGGAATTGAACCAGCAACCCTTTGGTTTGTAGGCCTGTGCTCAATCCACTGAGCTGCACCAGCCAGGGCTATAAATTGTTCTTTATTTCACTTAGTGTAACCTTTGTTTTTGACTGGATCTTTTTATGCTGCTGAGATCGTCACTAAGTTCCTTAAGCATCTTCATAACCGGTGTTTTGAACTCTGCATCTGATAGATTGCTTATCTCCATTTTGTTTAGCTCTTTCTCTGGAATTTTGATCTGTTCTTTCATTTGGGCCATGTTTGTTTGTCTCCTCATTTTGGAAGCCTCCCCATGTTTGTTCCTATGTATTAAGGTAGAGCTGCTTTGATTCTGTCTTGGTAATGTGGCCTGTGTAGTAGGTGTCCTGCAGGGTCCAGTGGCACAGCCTCCCCTATCATCCAAGCTGGGTACTCGAGGTGCATCCTTTGTGTAAGCTGAGTACATCCTCCTCTTTCAGTTGAGCCTTGATTGCTGTTGGCAGATCAATGGGAAGGACTTATCCAGGCCAGTGAGCTGCAAGGATTGGCTGTAACCACTGACCACCAACCTCTGCCCTCTGTGGAGGATCAGCTGTGCAGGGGCAGGGTGGTGGTGCTCCAATGTGGTTTGTAGCTGTCCACTGGGTATTCTGGCCCTGCGGTTTCCTGGGTGGTGCAGGCCAAGATCAGTCCCCACCTGTGTTTTGCCCAGGGCCACCCTTGATGTACTCTAAAGCAATCTGAAATGGCTGTCACTTGTGTTGGGCTTGGAGATTCCCAGGAAAAGCCAAGCTATGAATCTATGCTGGCTGTTGCTAGTGCAGGGCATGGGGCTTAGAGAGGGCCAGCTGTTGCTTCTTTGATAGGATTTAGTAAGTTGTGCAGCATGAGCCAAGACCAGCAATTCATGTGGAAAAGCAGCTTGGGTGGGGCCTGTAAATTGGGTGGGACAGAGACTGGGGATCTCCAAGGCAAGTCAAACAGTGTTAGCCAGGTTGATGAAGTCTCAAATATGGCACCAGCTTGCTGGTTCTGAGGGGGGAGGGTTTAGAAAAGGGACAATGGCCTCTGCTTGCCTTGATGCCAGACACTTCAGTTCCTCCCTGCATGCCACTAGTGCCTTTCAAGCTGCTTCCTGGGTGCTGGAGCTCAGAGGGAGTGAGTCTGAGTAAGAGAGTCTCTGTGTGTATTCATTAAAGAACTGCCTGGCACTCCAAAAGTTTCTTCCACAGACTCAATCCCTGCTGGTTTTTGCAACCAGAAATTGTGGGGATTTATCTTCCTGGCACTGGAACCCTGGGCTCAGGGGCCTGGTGTGGGTCTGGGACTCCTCACTCCCTAGATAGCCCTCCCTAATTTTTATCCACTACACATGGAAGTGAGACCAGCCTGTTCCTCTGTGCCCCTCCTACCTGTCTGGATGGATGTGGTTTCTGTAATTCCATAGGTGTCAGACTGCCATTCAACTCAATTTCTGACGGTTCTGAGTGATGGTTGTTCTATATTTTAGTTGCAATATTGGTGTGGTTGTGGGAAGAGGCAATCCATGTCTCCCTACACTGCCATCTTGACCAGAAGTTTGGCTGATTTCTTATATAACTATAATTCATTATACCTACAAAGTTAATGAAAGTTCTTGATATCTGATGCCTAAATTTCTCTTGGAAGGCTAAAGTTTTTAACATCTAAATCCAGTCAAGTGTTGTGTGTCCTGTAATGCTGTCATTGAAACAGTGATACTTCTTTTTCAGATTGGTGATGATGAACCAGGTTATGACCTAGATTTATTCTGTATACCTAAGCATTACACTGAGGTTTTGGAAAAGGTGTTTATTCCTCATGGACTAATTATGGACAGGTTAGTAAGATCTTAAATTGAAGTTTTTGTCTTATATTAATTTTAGGTGTCAGCAAATGTTTTAAGTAATTGTTATTTGATAATAAACCAGACCAGCTTGTCAAATAATAGATGTTTTCTATTTTAAAAGCCCTCTTTACAATAAGGGCAGGGAGGGCTTACTAATTACCCAACATCAGTCATGGTGTACTGGGAATCTGTAGGGAGTAGAATAAAGTAAGCATTGAAAGGGGATTGGAAGAATGAACTCTAGTCACAGTCTTTGATTTCTCAGCTCTGAATAGGGTAATTGGCTGGGGTTGAATCACAAGAAGGCAAGGTCAGATGTTGATTGTTATGCACATTTAGCTTGAAATTTCCCCTTAAATGAATCACAGAGGAAAAGTTAACTTGGTATTTAAATACTTGCCTTGTGTGTCAGGTTAGTTTGGTTTTGATTTTAAAATTATAATAATACATTTGTGTTGTGAAATATTCTAATAGTAGAGGCTATAAATAAGAGTCGAGTTCTCTACTTTCAGCCTGTTGTGCATATTCCTCTCTACCTACTGACTGTGCATATATACTATATGCACATATACACATATATTTTAACACATGTGTATGTACTATCATACAGGTCTAAAATTTATTGGACATGTTTTCATATTAGTATATCCAGAGGTATTCCATATACCCCTGATTTTTAAGATAGCATAGCATTCCATTGTCTGGCTGTACCATAATTAATTTAACTAGTTTCCTATTGATGGTCATGCAAGATCTCTTCATTATTTTGCTGTTATAGACCATACTTGAAGGGAGCATCCTTTTATATACCTTCAGGCACTTGCTCAGTTTTATCCATGTGGAAATTCTGAGTCAAGGGAAAGGTATTTCTTGAATGTTCTGATACTGCTAAATCATCCTCCAGAAAGTTATGTTAATTTATAGTCCCACTGGTATGCGAGAGTCCTGTTTTCCTCACAAGCTCTTTTAATGTTGTGTATTACCATGGAAATTTCATTGAATCAGAATTTGTCAATCTGATAAGTGAAAAATGGTATCTCATTTTAAATTACATTTAAAAAGTTTATTATAGATATTACAGTTTACTTGGCTTTTGAAAGTTTTTGAAATTTTTGTCTTTGCATTATGAAGCAAAGATATACTTTATGTGGGCCAAGGATGTATTTTGTGGAAATTTAATGTTTAAGGAATGTTTGTTATAAAAGTTATGTGCATTTTTATTATAAATAAATTTCTATTAAATTCCTAATTTTATTTCCATAGGACCGAACGTCTTGCTCGAGATGTGATGAAGGAGATGGGAGGCCATCACATTGTAGCCCTCTGTGTGCTCAAGGGGGGCTATAAATTCTTTGCTGACCTGCTGGATTACATCAAAGCACTGAACAGAAATAGTGATAGATCCATTCCTATGACTGTAGATTTTATCAGACTGAAAAGCTACTGTGTAAGTATAGCTAATATATGTTTACTCAATGAAAAATTTTTAAGAACATGGCAACTGTAGGGTATCCTCTGTGTTTTTGAAACTGCAAACGATACTTGAATGTTCATTTCAGTTGGTTAGAGTGAGATTTTCTAATATATTTACCAGTATTTTATATCCAAGTGAATATTGTCTTTTTTAGACTAGTCAGATTAGAGGTTATATACTTATATAAACATCACCTATGTTTACATTTTTATTGACAATAAGACCACTTATCTACATTTAACTTTCAACCTTTATTCTCTTTGTTAATCATTTATTTGACCCAAGTCTTTGATCTTTTTCACGTTTTCATCAGTCCAGTGGGTGATAGATAACCACTTAAGTATTATAGACATTTTCCCTATCCCATTAAAATCATTTATGCTTATACATCATGACATTAGTTCATATTTATACTCTCCTTTTAACTTGTCAGTCTTGTTTGAAGTAAAGACTATTTAAATACAAAATGTGGATTAAATAAAAGATTTTATTTATTTATTTTAGAGAAAGGGGAAGGAGAAAGAGAGGGAAAGAAACATCAATGTGTGCTTGTCTCTCCCATGCCCTCTACTGGGGACCTGTCCAGCAACCCAGGCATGTGCCCTGACTGGGAATGGAACTGATGACCCTTTGCTTCACAGGCTGGCACTCAATCTGCTGAGCCACACCAGCCAGGGCAAAAAATTTGGATTTTTACTCATCATAAGTTATTTATTTTGCTGGTTTTAACTAAGATTTAATTTTAGATAGTATAGCTGCCCAGTTTTTAATATATTATTCCTTAGAGTCAAAACATGTACTTAAAGTCCATGATATGACTTTTCTTTGATCTTCTTAGGCACCCCACCCACACACACATAAAAATCAAATCTTGTTACTTTATGACCCATACTTCATTCCTCTGGGAAATTGGGCAACATGTTCTTTCTTTGAAAAGAAAACTCATAAAAACAAGTTTTTAAAAAGTATTTTATAGCTGTAAGAGCAATTTGAAGGAAAAGGAACACTTGGACATTTTAATTCCATTTTCTACTTGTAGTTTCTTCTCTTACTAGTTTTAGATCTTAGAGGGTTATTAAACTGAACTTGTCAACTGATTAAAAAGTGTGAAATCTTAAACATAAGCAAAGCAGATTTTTAGGTTAATTTTCACATAGATGAAAATAATATTTTCTGTTTTATGTGAAATTCTGTGTGGATTTGCTGCTAAGCAACAGAAATTAAGAAAACCATCCATGTGCTTTAATGTTTCAGTTTGTCGTGGAAGATACTCGCACGTCCATATAAAAATCTAGGCAACTTAATTTGATGAAGTTGTAAAATGGAAATTTAAAATTGTTTGCAGTATCAGTAACATTAATGTTAGTATAATTTTACATGCTGATTTCAATTTGAAATAGTGAATTAAACATTGACCGATCTGTACTAATCCTAAAGAAATGTTCTATGAGCTGTTAAATATTATTGGATTATTTAAAAAGCCCTAGCAATGTCAACACACCCCATCGTGTTTTCTTCAAAATAAAAACTGCATTTTTCTGCCCTGGCTGGCGTAGCTCAGTGGATTGAGTGTGGGCTTCGAACCAAAGCATTGCAGGTTCAATTCCCAGTCAGGGCACATGCCTGGGTTGCAGGCCACGGCCCCCAGCAACCATACATTGATGTTTCTCTCTCTCTCTCTTTCTCCCTCCCTTATCCATCTCTCTAAAATAAATAAATAAAATCTTTAAAAAAAATCTGTGTCTACCTATATGTATACAAAGCTAGTGAAGTGACTTACACCTTTCTCCTACTTTTTATTTAGTTTGGCAGGAATAGGGATATATGCTATCTGTGGTATAAGGAAACTTTAACAGAACTAGGGTCAGAGAACACTTTCTAGCCCTTCCCTGTGCATTTTTACTTTGATGTGGTCCTTGTTGGACAAATGAGGGTTTATGTAAGCACTCTGATTCTTAGGATATAAGAGCAGAGTTAAAGTTTGGGCCCGTGAAACTACAGATGTGATAAATTAAGGAAGTAGATTGATCCACTTAGCAAACATGTATTGATCATGTGTTATATACAAAATACTATCTTAGGCCCTGAAAAGTGGTTCTGTGGAACATATTTATTATATTGGGTACTAGTCCCAAATCAGGCATGGAATGAAAAGCATAAAGAAAAGATGCAATAATTTCTGAAAGTTTGAAAACGGTATACTTGAAAATGTTAGGTATTAAATATCAGAACTAACTCTTCAATTTTTTCAGGTGTTTTGTTATTGCTAAGTGGTATCTTTAATTTGATTATAGCAGTGCTGACAAATAGAACTTTCTCTAATGATACAGATAATCGATATGCGCTGTCTAATACAGAGCCGCTAGCCACATGTGGTTGTTGAGCACTTGAAATATGTCTTGTACAACAAAAGAACTGAATTTTCAATTTTATTTAATTGTAAATAATCACCATATGTGCTTAGTGGCTACTGTATTGAATAGTGCAGGATTGGATGATCTATAAGGGCCCAGCTACATCAGCGTATTTTTAAACTTGTAATAATAGCTTTTTTTTTTAAAGGAATCTGTTCTTTTAAAAGACCTTATAAGATACAGTAAATAAATTAACTTATTATCTCGACATATATCCTTCCAGATATGCTTTATTCTGCATATTATTTTAGAAAATCAGATATCTACCATTTTTCATCTGAGGTACAGTCTACATCTCAAAGTATATGAGATCTCACTTTTGTTAATGTTTAATCAGGGTATAGGAAAAGAATTAAAGGAGAGAGGATAGTTGAGATTATCATGTGAAGGGAAAATGAGATGGTGTGGTAGACTTGAAGCCTCACTATATATTCAAGGAAATGACTTTTTCCCCAGTAACTCCATTGTAGGCTCCTGAAAGAATGATCAGAAGTTCACAGCAAAAAGCAAACTCTGCAGAGTGCAAAGCCACTAAATGTTAAGGCCACGCTTCTACCTTACTAATACTCCTATCCTTGTTCTCTTGGGACCCCAGCCTTGGTGACTGGCCTGTCTGTATCTTCTGCTTATGGTCTCACCCTGTTTGTTCCAGTAATTCTTTTGCCAGCCCACTCATTATGTGGTTTTACACAGCTTTGCTCTTTCCCTATGCCAAGCTGCAGTTTTTGTTGGTACTTAGAGGTTTTCAAAATGTCTAGAGATAGACAAATAGAAAGAATCATAGTTCCTTTCTATTTTCTTTCTAATTTTTTTCATCTGGACTCAAGAAAAGTAGACAAAATCGGAACACAAGTGCTAAGGGTATGATTTTGTAGACCCAAATTGCTTCTGTGGGAATTTTATGTAGTTGACAGATTGGGTTCTCTGGCTGGGAGGAAAAAGGAGGTGGGATGATAGAGAAAGAAGGCCAACTCGGGACAGGGGAGGGAAGGAGCGGGGAATCTCTCCCCTCTACTGTGCCAGTCCCATTATCTCAAGATTAGGCACAAAAGGACCACTCAGTAATGTAATGAGGTAGGAGTACAGTGGGAAGCTTGTTCCAGACAGGAAGGGAGGAAGAGAGGGAAATTCTTCTGGTGGGGTAATTGATCCATGGGTGCCATTTATATGTAATCTGGGCACTTACTACCTGTCTTCTAGCACATTGGGCTGCAACATTTTTCTTAAACGAGTCTTCTTTATTAGCCTCCATTTAAAAGATGGCATTGTTTCCATAAAAAAAGCCTCAGAAGAGAATTGGTTTAAGCTAAAAACCTTAGGGCCAACAGGAATATAGAGATTTGGGAGGCTAGTGGATCATCAGTGTCTTGCATGCTTAGAGTTCCTATGTCTCTTACCCTATTGCCATAGCCTTTGGATCACTGGGGGTTTTCTATGTCTCCATACCTTTTAGTTCTCAGATCTTTACTACTTGTCTCTGTAAAAGAGTCAATCGAAGTTGGACTGTAATACCAAATTTCTACAGAAGATGTCACCGTTTAACTTAATTTGCAGTGTAAATCACAGTATGAGTCACTCTCATTGAAAGCTTCAGGTTTTATACAATTTTTTTCTGTTTATCAGTTCTCTCTGTATTTAAAAATGTAGGGTCTAAGTTAGTTAGCATAAAGGGTGTACATAACTGCCTTTTTTAAAAAAGATTTTATTTATTTATTTTTAGAGGGAGAAAGAGAGGGAGAGAGAGAGGGAGAGAAACATCAATGTGTGCTTGCCTCTCACGCACCCACTACTAGGGACCTGGCCTGCAACCCGGGCATGTGCTCTGACTGGGAATCAAACCAGCAACACTTTGGTTCGCAGGCCCACGCTCAATCCACTGAGCTACACCAGCCAGGGCCTTAATTTCCTTAAAATTAGAAGTAATATGAGCTGTGTTTTTTATTCTTTATTTTATTGATTATGCTATTACAGTTGGCCCATTTTCTCCTTTCACTCCCCTCCACCCTGCCCATCCCCTCCTACCCACATTCCCCACTTTAGTTCATGTCCATGTGTCATAAGTTCTTTAGTTTCTACATGTCCCATAGTATTCTTACCCTCCCCCTGTCTATTTTCTACCTACTGTCTGTGCTACTCATTCTCTATATCTTTTCCCCCTCTCTCCTCCTCCTACTTCCCTGTTGCTAACCCTCCATTTGATGACTTTTTTTCAATTAGCAATAATCGCGCCTCGGATAAACCTCATTGGCTACGATACGGCCACTGCGCAAAGCTTGATGACTTTTTTTTACTGTTCATATTTTTAATCTTTTTTTTCTTAGGTAAGTCCCTTTAACATTTCATATAATAAGGGCTTGATGATGATGAACTCCTTTAACTTGGCCTTATCTCAGAAGCACTTTATCTGCCCTTCCATTCTAAATGAAAGCTTTGCTGGATAGAGCGATCTGGGATGTAGGTCCTTGCTTTTCAAGACTTGGAATACTTCTTTCCAGCCCCTTCTTGCCTGTAAGGTCTCTTTTGAGAAATCAGCTGACAGTCTGATGGGAACTCCTTTGTAGGTGACTGTCTCCTTGTCTCTTGCTGCTTCTAGGACTCTCTCCTTCATTTTTACCTTGGCTAATGTAATTATGATGTGCCTTGGCTTGTTCCTCCTTGGGTCCAACCTCTTTGGGACTCTCTGAGCTTCCTGGACTTCCTGGAAGTCTATTTCCCTTGCCAGATTGGGGAAGTTTTCCTTTAATATCTGTTTAAATAAGTTCTCAATTTGTTGCTCTTCCTCTTCCCCTTCTGGTACTCCTATAATTCGGATGTTGGAACGTTTAAAGGTGTCCTGGAGGTCCCTAAGCCCTCCTCATTTTTTTGAATTCTTGTTTCTTCATTCTTTTCTGTTTGGTTGTTCCTTTCTTCCTTCTGGTCCACTCCATTGATTTGAGTCCCAGTTTTCTTCCCCTTACTATTGTTTCCCTGTGCATTTTCCTTCATTTCTCTTATTGTAGCCTGCATTTGTTCATCTAATTTATGTCCAAAGTCAACCAATTCTGTGAGCTTCCTGATCACCAGTGCTTTGAACTGTGCATCTGATAGTTCGGCTATCTCTTGGTCACTTAAAAAAATTGGTTTTGGGGCTTTCAAATCTGTTTGAGCCATCTTTTTTATTTTCCTTTGGTTTGGTTGCGGCTGTTACGTAAGGGGTAAGGGGTAAGGGCGGCGGAGCCTTGGGTGTTCACCAGGGCGGGGCACCCCAGTCGCTGGGTTGTGACATTGTATGTGGGGGCGGGGTCTGAGAGGCAACAATGGCGCCTGCTCCGCTCTCTCTAGGACTTCCGTCCCCTCCACTGCCTCCCACAAGCAAATTGGGCCCCCCTGGTGCTGGCTCCTGGGAGGTGGCTTGTGCACTTTCTTGGACTCTGTGGGTTTCCCCAAGAAGTGTCCTGTGAGGCTGAGAGAGTCTCCCGGCCTCAGCTCCCAGACTGGGCTCTTAAGCTTTGAAATGCGGCGGCGCTGCCCGTTTTGGCTTATTTTGTGCGCGAATGTGTGGCTGCGGACAGCCAGCTGCCTTGCGCCCCTCACTGGGTCTGCTAGTCGCCTCCCGCGCCCAGGGTCCGCCACCGGTCCGTCCGCTGCCGTCTGCGCCCTGCGTGCCCGCGCCTGCCAGCCAGCGCTTCTGCCCGCCGGGACCCCTCGACCCCTCTCCGCAGGCCTCCAACTCCACCGCTCCTTACCGGTCTGGCTGTACTGGAGTCCGACTTCTGTTCAGTTCATTTCCCTCTGTTCTGGTTGTTTTCTTGTTTCTCAATTTTTGTTGTCCTTAGTTTTGGTTGAGGGAGGAGGCACAGTGCGACTGCCTATGCCTCCATCTTGGCCGGAACTCCAATATGAGCTGTTTTTTATATCAGAAGTCATACTTACATCTTCTGTTTAGTTTGCAACACTTAACAGATTGGCCCATTTGTGTTTTTCAAAAAACAAAAACACTCCATAAAAATTGAACATGTATATAGAAGCATATGACAAAAATAGAAATAAGTAAAAGTAAAAAGCCTTGTTATCCCCATCTTCACCATTTAGATGTAATTGGTGTTACAGACTTTTTTAAAATGCTGAACAAAAGTGGTTTCATGGGCAACATATTGCTGTACTAGTAGATATTTTTAATGATCATTTTTCCATGTCAGTTTGGATAGATTATCAGAGTCTTTGCAGTAGGTGCATGGTATTTACTTTACTTGGACTTAATTTAAACAGTTGTCTATTAAAAGACATGGTTGTCTCCAGTATTTCTTTTTTATAAACAATTGATACCATGAACTTCCTTGTATGTACATTTGCATACTCACGAGTATTTTTGTAGCATCAATTCCTGAAAGTGGATCACGGGGGCAACTGGCATGTGTGTTTACAATTTTAGTAGGTATTGCTGTATTGTTTTCAAAAGAAGTTGTACCAGTATAAATTGGTACTCACAGCAACAAGAGTTCTTTTTTTCTCTCACTTTTGCCCCCATGTATCATGAGGCTTAAGTTTTGCCAGCGTGAATGGGCAAACAGTAGAATCACATTGTTTTAGCATTTGTTTCTCAGATAGATCTAATTTTATATGTTATGGCTTTCTCTTCTGTGAATTACCTGTTTGTGTTTGTTCTCCATTTTCCTATTGGGTTATTATTGTTGGAACCCAATGGGAATATTAGGTATAGATCTTTTCTTTCAGTTTGGGTTCATTGTCATGCCTAGGTTTTTACCCTTTCTAAGAATGTGAAAATAGTCTATTTTCTTCCACTCTGCTTATGGCTTTATTTTTCACATTTAGATTTTAATCCATCTGGAATTTGTTTTTGTGTATGCTATGAGGTAGGGATCATATTTTACTTTTTTCCCAAGTAGATAACTAGTTGATCAAACATCATTTGTTAAATAATTAATCTTCTACTTACTGACTTGAAATACCATCTTTATCATATACTAAATCCTCATATATTTCTTGGATCTGTTTCTGGGCTCTATTTTGTTCCTTGATTTCTTTGTCTATTATTGTGCTGGTACAACACTGTTGTGATTGCTGTAGCTTTAATATGGTTTGTTCTCTGGTAGGGCAAGTCCAAGCTCTTTTGTTTACTTGCTCTTTCACCCCAGTTTTCTGTCTTGAATCCAGTGCAGCCAAATTATGATCATTATCACCGCCCACTACAGTGGGTGTGGAGCATTCTCCTTTCAAACTCCTATCAGAGTTTCTACTGGATTCTGTGATACTGGAAAACTGGGAACCTAAGAGGGATGCCTTAAAGGACTACTGATGAAACCTCATTTCCCAGACCCTGCCGAAGATGAACTGGACCTGGGCTACTTTTCAGGGAAATATCTTTGGGGTTGAGTATGTTGTAGACCAGACCCTTCAACTTGTTTAATTCATGGGAATGGTCTAGGGCCAGAACCAGACACCTGCCATGCTAATAACTTCCCCCGTGGTTCAGAAATTTCTGTGACTGAAAATGGTGTACCCTATTTTTAGGACTTCTAAAGCATCAAGTCAGTAATAGCTAATTCGGACTTTTTAATTTTTACTAATCTCTAGTTGAAAGTTACCTAGTCATTCATTTCTAGAAACATAAGTCTTACAATGTGTTCAAAATGCTATGATATCACATAGCTAACTTCTTAAATCTTCTAGTTCCTATTTGATAATATGAAATGTGAATGTGTGTGTACACACAAGGATGTACATATATATTTATATCTTTTTTTTTTTACTAGAATGACCAGTCGACAGGGGACATAAAAGTAATTGGTGGAGATGATCTCTCAACTTTAACTGGAAAGGTATGTATCTTGAAGGGGAAGAAAATAGCCCTTTCTACCAAGAGTCAATTAGTAACACTGTGTGGTCAATCAGTCACTAAGAGGCAGTTTACATAGTTACTTATGCACATAAATCATGGTTATTTAACCCTTGGGAGCAATCTAGGTTCGGTATCTTTCTTTAGGCCAGATAGCCACAAGGCAGCAGAATCCACCATTAAATTTAAAAGTCCATGTTGCCAAGTACTTCTCTCTGCCTCTTTGGGGATCTAATTTCAGATCCTTTGAAAGGATATGTATGGGGAGAAAGACAGTCTTCTTTTCAAGAATAGACTCACACATAATTTCTTAAAAGATGAGAAACAGTATAGTGTAGTGGCTGAAAGTATGAGTTCTGCAGCTGGACAGCTTTGATTCAAAGCCTGGCTCATTACTTTATAACATGTGACCATGGTCGGTTTATTTAACCTCTCTGTCTCCCATATGTAAGGTGGGGGTGATAATGGCATTCCCCTCATTCAGCTAAGAAGATTAAGTGAAACAATGCACGTAGAGTTCTTTAAAAAAAAAAGATTTTATTTATTTATTTTTAGAGAAAGGAGAAGGGAGGGAGAAAGAGAGGGAGAAACATTAGTGGTTGTTTGTCACATGCCCCCCTCTGGGGACCTGACCCGCAACCCAAGCATGTGCCCTAGACTGGGAATCGAACCGGTGACTCTTTGGTTCGCAGGCTGACACTCAGTCCACTGAGCCACACCAGCCAGGGCTGCACATCAAGTTCTTACAACAGTTTCTGATAGTTAGAACATGCAATAAATTCAAGCATATGATTATTTTAAGAGATCTCAAAAAGAGTTTAAAAAACATCAAAATTCTTCCAGTATAGACAGTTGGCTGAACTAATAGAGATATTAAGATGTCTGAATATTTTTCTTCTGATACAATGAAATATTTTTTGAGTAACCAGTGATAAATGATAGAATGCTACATTTTTAAGCGGCCAGTTACTTTTTTACTTATAGACTCTGTGCCAGATATAAAGGCATAATTTTAAATTTTCAGAAGAATTCTGTGAGGTGAATACTATTCCCATTTTACAGATCAGTAAGGTAAGACTCAGCCAGGTTGAAGGACTTATTCTAAGTCATACTGTCAGTAAGTGTTAGAGCTTGTTTGAATCTAGGTCTGTCAGGCTCAAGACCTGGCTTTTTACATGTTAATGTTTACAGCTTATTTGACTTAGTATCTGTAAGGAAATTTTAGCATACAGCACTTGTGTCAAACTCTGTGATCCCATATCAGAGTCATGCTAAACTAATGTTGTCCTCCTCAACATCTCTGGAAAACTTTTAAAGGAGAAATTATAATGTATGGATTCTTTTCCCTCCCTGTCCATCCTATATACCACTGCCAGACCTGCCCTCCTTCCCTTTCAGCATGCTTTGCCCATATTTTGAAGTCATTTGAAAACCTTACTCTTATAGTGAGTTTTTAGTGCTGGAGGGGGCCTAGACTTCACCTTCTGTGATTTTATTTGACCTTGCCTTTCCCATCTAATGGCTCTGTTCCACTATGTAGCTCTGTGATCTTAAAAGATCTCTATTTCTAAAATAACTTTCTTTTCATGTTAGTCACAGTAAAGCACAATTTATTGTGGAAAAAAATCAAGACATAAATTGGATGAAGTTATTTCTTGCTGGTTAGATTATGGGTTATTTAGAGTTTATATTCATGTTTTTGGGACACTGTATATATACAGAATCATACATATATAAATATCCCCTCCACTCTTTTTGAAGTTAATGGATAAGAATATGTGAAAACACCTCTTCAAATCTCTATTTATTACTTGGCTATTTTTGTGACTTTAGGCAAGTCACAGACCTCTGAGCTTCAATTTTTTTCATTTATTAAGTAATGATGTAGCTATATGACATAAAAATAAGCTCTCAACAATGGTAGCAATTCTCATTCTTTTATTTTTTAAAATAGTATTAATGTCTCTGGACTTTGATTTGTATAAACTGTCTCATACCACCAAAAGTCTATGATTATGACTTACTGGTAATCAAGGTTATGCAGGTACTTAGTATTAGAGCCAAGACTAGAATCCAGTTTTTCTTTCTCCTAATTCAGTGTTTTCAAACTATAACATCATCCCATGGTGCACATCACTGTAGCAATGAGCCACAGTTACTGACAGCAAAATGTTATCCTTCAGATGTGCTAGCTAGGGTAGAGAGTGTTGAGAAAGAACCACATAGTAAGTGGTGAAAAAATTATTGGTGTGTTAATTACTATATTCAGTTTTACTAAAGATTTAGATTGCAGTATCTTTTGAAAGATAAATTAGTTGTGATATGAAGAGAAGAGTAAATTATATATGAACTGTGGTAGTAATATTATGTGTATTGTAAAGTACAGGCAACATTACAGATTGTGCAAATTGAGGTTTTTAGAAAGGTCTAATTTTCCTTTCTTGCAATTAAATGGATCTTGTGTGCCATCCATTGGTAACCACTGACTTAGAAGAATATATAGAAGATTAAAATTTTGATGTTATATGTATATGACAAAGAAATGGGATCTAAAATAAACAATTTAGTATGGATCTTATGCTAATGATTATAACCAGTATGTGAAATGCTGCTTCATTTCTATAACTAATGTAAGAATAAGTAGGATTCTTCTGTATCTTGGAAGTAGTTCAATGGTATTTTCTGTAAGGGTTCTTCTAGCTATAAAATTCTGAGAGGTAGAAATTGGGGTGAGAGTTTATGGTGGGAAGAAGCAAAGATTGGTATCTTTCTTTAATTTAGTCTAAGAATATGAACACATGCAGAAAATATAGAACAATTTCAGTCTAATGAGTAAATGGGTTTTGAATTAGATTCCATATGGTAAGTTAAATGCATGATTTTGGAATTATTTTCTAAATTATAGTTATTGACTTTTAGAGTTGAAGACACATATTCATTCAAGTCCCTCATTTTACTCATGGGAAACTGAGGCTCAGAGAAATTTTATGACTTGTTCAAGATTAGATCTCTGTTTAAGTAATAAAAACTTTTAAAAATGAACATATGGGTCAAATTTTATTTTAAAAAATTCCATTGCAGTGAAAATTTTATATTAAAGAGTTCCAAATCCCAACAGATGGAATTTGTTATGTTATGATTTGAGTTATAATTAGAAACACCATCTGATTCATTGTACTGATTTTCATTTCTCTTTTTCTTCTAGAATGTCTTGATTGTTGAAGTAAGTTCTCCATACTTTTGGTATAGTGTTTGTGATTTTCTAACTTAGTATGCACAGTCATAGAGGTAAGCTAGGAAAAGAAATTCCTCTTATTCAATTTTAATGGTGAGCTTGTGTTATAAGAGAGTGAGGTTGTCAAAAATACTTTAATTTATTTTCAATTTTAATGGTGAGCTTGTGTTATAAGAGAGTGAGGTTGTCAAAAATACTTTAATTTATTTGTACTGGATAATGGAAAACACTGTGGAATATTTCTTACCCCTCTTTTTGGCTTGAAATTTTTTCTTTCTTTTAAAGTTAATGTTTATTATTCACATGCATGTTCTTATTGCTTCAATTGCACATATGTATCCATATACAAAATGTATTTTGATTTAAAAATTGATATAGTGCCACACTATATATATTATCTCTTGCAGGTTGTTATTGTCACTCTAAATTGGTTTTGAGGTTATTCGTGTTGACACCTATAGAGTCAGTTGGCTTTAAAATTCTGTGTAGTATTGCAGTGTATAAATCAACCAATTTATACCCTACAAATAGGGAATTTGCTTACAATTTTTCCTACTACAGCAGGGCTGCTAAGAGCCTTCCTTTGATGTCCTGATGTGCATTTGTATGAATTCCTTCCAAATATCGGCACTTAGAAGTAGAATGACTGGGTTGTAGAATTTGTACATTTTCAATTTTACTATTATTGCCAAATGACTTATCAAAGTGGCGTATACTTTGTACTCCGAACAATGGAATAAATTCTCATTCTCTTTCGTAAAAATGGTTTAAGGCTTAAGAGCAACAGTAACCTCGAATTATTTTTTTGTTGTTTTTAGAAACTTTAGCTTGTAGATTAAAAATAAACAAATAATTCTCTTTTCAGTTTTATGTATATGACTATCTCTGGGAATGTGTTGCTTTCTTAAAATGTAGCTTCATTAATTCCATTTCAGATTGATTCATTTTTTCTGGGGCAATGCCTAAATTAGCAGCTTACGACAACACTCATTTATTATCTCAGTTTCCATAGGTCAATAGCCCAAGTACCAGTTAGCTGGGTCCTCTGCTCTGGGTCTCATCACGCTGAATCAAAACTGGGGCTCCAATCTCACCTATGGCCTATGAGCTCCTTCCAAGTTCATTCACGTTGTTGGCAGAATTTAGTTCTTGTGGGTGCAGGGCAGAGAGCCAGGAGTTGCTCTCAGCTCCTAAAGGCCATCCTCATGTCGTAGCACATGGCTGTTGCACGCAGCAGCTGACTTCTTCAAAATCAGCTGGAGAATCCTCTCCAGTCTGTTAACAACTATCTCGCACAATATAACCTATTTGTCACAGGAGTGACCATCCCATCTTTTTCACAATTCCAGCTTCATCCTCAGCAGGAGGGAATTTTTCCTGGTGTGTACACCAGAGGGCAGGAGTGTCTTGGAAGCCATCAGAATTCTGTCTGCCACAGCCCAGAGATCTACATTTTTCGCAAGTCTCCAGCCCTGCTGTTTCTGATGACTCATAGACCCCATTTTGTGAAGCACTGCTTTATACTGTTTGTAGAGAGTATTTTCATTGAAGAGTGTTAGGGTTATGGTTTAAAAAATATTTTCCCAATGAGAGGTGGGTTTGTTTTGAATAAGTACATTTAAATAGTATATATTTAATTATATATAATAAATAACATAAAATAAGTATATTAAGTAATAAATAGTGTATAATAAATATACATAATCAATATATAATCTATAATAAGTTATATATTTAAATTGGTTGTCATTGACCTCTTGGTGCCTACTGAAATCCAGTTTGGAGGACCAGTATTCCTACTGCTTGCTGAGAGCCAGATGTTTTACAGATTGTAGAATATCTAGTGTATGAATTGTGGTGAGGATTACTATACTGAGAAAAAATGGCATTATTCCAGTTATACATGAGGTTTGGGTATTTTGTGCTCATATGACGACTCTGAATTTAAAGTTTTGATGGTTTTATTTACCACTTAAATGTCTTTTTTTAAAGGATATAATTGACACTGGCAAGACAATGCAAACCTTGCTTGCCTTGGTCAAGCAGTATAATCCGAAGATGGTGAAGGTCGCAAGGTATATATATATATATATATACACACACACACAACATTTTGTCATAGGATATTTTTTTCATTTGCAAGGGGATTAAGTAATTACTTGTCTGTAAGGGTAAATGCTCTCAGCGGTTGTTTTATCTTCAAAAAGCAATGTGATCTCAAATAAAACTTAGTAGTATCCTTTGAAAATGATTGTGCATTTCTCCGATACACAGTGATCTTGAGATTCTTTTCATCTGTTTATTGACCATTTGTATGTCTTCTCTGGAGTGGTTATACACTTAAAGTATTGAAATTGCTTAAAAAACAAGTTACCATCATGCCTTACAGATGGAGCTTTATTAAACATTCAGATCTACAGGCATATGAAGTGCTGAGTTCCCCTGAACCTGAACCCTTAGTAAAGCTTGCACTGAGTTTGATGATATCTTTTCTGGAGTGTTCCTCAGTGAGTGAAGGCAGAGTGATGGGTTTTGCTGTGAGTAGTTCATTGTTTTTCTTTCTGACTGGAAGTTCACTCCAAGTGTATCATCCGTTTAATTACTGGAAGAGAATCATGAAGGATTTGATTAGATGATCCCTTGGAGGCTAGGACTTAGGCCAGTGGTTCTCAACTTCAGCAGCACTTTGGAATTACCTGAGAGTTTTAAAAAAATCTGTGTCCCATCCCTAGTGATTCTGATGTCATTGGTTAGGGGTGTGGCCTAGGTATCTGAGTGTTGTTTTGTTTTGTTTATTTTAAAGTTCTCAGATGATTCTCATGTGCAGTTATGGCTGAGAATCACTTTTCAGTCATTTCCAGTTCTTTAAATATATTTGTCTAGGAAGGTATGAAATCATAAGTTTTACTGGGACTGCCTTTAACACATAGCAAGGCTTTCAAAGCACTGTCACTCTACAACTTTTTTAATGGCTAAAAAATTTTAGCAGGCAGCACTTGAATTGTGAAATTAGGTTTTGTTAGAATTCACTCATCCTGTCTGCAGTTTTTGCTCTCAAACATAAATACTAGCTCCTTTAGTATGGTAGTTACTTTTTAACCTAAAGTTCCTCTTTGTAAGCAAAGTATTAAAACTCTCGAAAGGCGATGCTCACCTCTCCCACACCCTTTGTGGTTAAGGGATTGTGTTTCCAGGATTCTGTACTGGGAGCTCTTTTCTTTGCTCATTGGCACTCCCCCGCTATGATTCCTCCTGATTAGCTGTCCTTCGGTGGGTGCGTGGGTAGTCGGGTGCAGTTCTCAGAACAGTCCATCATGTTCCAGGTGGAGATCAATCAAGGGCTTCATCTGTAGTGTGAACTCATTGCTGCCCCTGCCCAGTGATCCCTGTGATTTATTTAGACACGGTTTCATGGTCTTTCTTTGGGTATGTTAAAACAGACCATGGTATGCTAAATGCAGATGAAACTAGGTTTCAGAACATTTATGTTCTCTTTTGTAATGCCCTATAGCGTTTAAATATGTCACATATCACATTTTTTAAATTAACAGCTTGCTGGTAAAAAGGACCCCTCGAAGTGTTGGATATAGACCAGACTGTAAGTGAATTACTTCTTGTCAATCATTTAACCATCATCTTTAACCCAAACAAGTTTTATAAATGAAATGGTTTAGAATTACTTTAGAGAAGGTACATGTGATTTGAAAGTGATGTTTTCCGTATCTAAATGATGAATTATGATTCTTTTTAGTTGTTGGATTTGAAATTCCAGACAAGTTTGTTGTAGGATATGCCCTTGACTATAATGAATACTTCAGGGATTTGAATGTAAGTAAAACTTATTTTTCTCACTCTCATTTTTCAGAACCCATATAAAAATTTATGAAAGAGAATTGTTTTCTCTTTCCAGCACCTCATAATTTGAGCAGACTGATGGTTCCCATTAGTCACATAAAGCTGTAGTCAAGGAAAGACGTCCTTAGATCTGAAACTTGGCCAGGCTATGGTGACACTTCTTGCTGGCTGAAATGGTTGAACAGCTTTCATATACATTAACTGTCCCATTATTATTTCAGATGATAGATGTGGTCATAAGTAAGAAATAAATGAACTAGTTTAAGTCTTTTATTTCACTGTCCTTCAGATGCCTGCCTCCTCTGGAGGCAGGAGTCCTGAGAATGCATTTCTAAACATAAATGAAGAAGATTGGGGAGACTGCACAAACGTCAGTTTGTTTAGTAAAAAAAAAAAAAAACAACCAAACAAACAAACCCTGCAGCATAGTACTATTCACATGAGATATGCAAAGTTCTATTCTTGCCTTCCATTTCAGAAAACACTTTTCTAATGTGAATTTCTGGATTTTTATTTTTTAGCATGTTTGTGTTATTAGTGAAACTGGAAAAGCAAAATACAAAGCCTAAGATGAGAGTTCAAGTTGAGTTTGGAAACATCTGGAATCCTATTGAAATCACCAGTAAAGTTATCAAATGTTCTAGTTCTGTGGCCAGCTGCTTAGTAGAGCTTGTTGCATGTATCTTCTAAGAATTTTATCTGTTTTGTATTTTAGAAATGTCAGTTGCTGCATTCTTGACCTCTTTATTTGCACTATGAGCCTAAAGACTATCAGTTCCCTTTGGGTGGATTGTTATTTGACTTGTGAATGAAAAATCTCTAAACCACACCACTATTGAATGGAAATATTGTAATTGTATCTGTAAGAAAAATTTAAAGAGAAGATATATTAGTTTTTAATAGGTATTTTAATTTTTATATATTCAGGAAAGTACAGAAGCGATTGAATATTGTTCATTATACCACTGTGTGTTGAGAAAAGTAAAAAGCAGTCAGGTTTTGTATTAATGAGAGTATCTAAGAGATATTGTTATGGCAGATAAACCATATGTTCTGGAATTATTTTATTAGTGTGTCAGTATTACTAACTGTATTTTCCTGCTTGTTCAGATTATTTTCAGTGACTCTTTGTCAACAGTTCCTTTTAAATACAAATCAATAAATTAAAAAAAAAACTTTACCACCTTTTGAATTCTTCAATGTAAAAATCCTTAAAATAAAGGCTGTCTCTTTAAAAGAAACTATGCATACCTATCACTTCTCTACAGATTAACCTAGTATAGTTTTCTTTTGGTTACTTTTTCCTTGTCTGTTAAGTTTTAGTAGGTAGTTTAACTGTAATCTTTCCCAAGCATGGCGAATAATGATTATCTGGTAGAATGGATTGGTGAAGCTAGTGAAATTCTTACCCTCTCCAGAGATGTTAAATTTCAGACACATGGTATACTTTATTACATTTTACTATGCTAAAATAACATGACTTTCTCTTGGAATTCTGTTGGAAATTGTTTGGATTGCAATCTCATCTGCATTGCAACAATTTGTTTCCAGACATATACTGTCACCTTCTTGGGTAGATAATACTTTAGTGACTAGAGAACAAGAACAACAAAACCTTTGTTTTCTGGGAGCAGGAAGAAAAGTTTTAAACCAAAAAACTCCACTGTTAATTATTTTTTTGTTCCAACTAAGGTGTGAACTAGCAATCTTGTGAGCCATCTAGTTATATTTATGCCTTAAATGTTTGTCGCAATTCCCAGCAGCAAAGTAGGAAACTTTAATAATAATTTGTTACAGTCTAGTTTATAAAAATTGTCATTTTTCTTATCTGATCTCCATAACTCTGTGAGGTTGAGGTTGGTGTTACCACATGGGAGTGTAGTATCTGGGATAACCCCTGATTCCTCCCCATCCCCACCCCAATATGTCACCTCACTGATGTAATTTGTAACTGCAGCCTTTCTGCCACTGCTGATCCTCCTTACCCATCTCTTTTCCATTGTACTTATCCATTTTATTAGGTTGAACCATATGAAATTACCATTTTTTCCTGGTTTTTACTGTTGTTGAATTACCCCCCAAGTTGTTCCTATTCCCCCCCCTCACTACTCTCCCCTGCGGAACTACCATTTTTGTAGGTAAAAGTAGTTGGCTATTGACAATTTTGAGTGGTGTAACCTAATAATAGGTGGTATAATTCACATTTGTATTTATTGCTCACTATCTCTCCCCTCCACATCTTAAAATGTAAGCTCCATAAGGAAGGCAAGAATTTTTATCTGTCTTGTTCACTGATGTATGTTTTAGTGCCTCAAAGATAATAGGAGCTCAGATTGTTGTTGAATGAATGAATAAATAGCTAAGAGCTTGGGGTTAGACTGTCCTGACCTTGGCTTATATAGCTAGCTATATGGCATTGAGTTGCTTAACTTTGGAACTAGTTTACCCAACTGACTAATGGGGACAATGCTGTCTCCTTCACAGACTTATTGTAAGAAATAACTAGATGTGATAGCACAGGCAAAATAGGACAGTGGCCTGGGACATACCGAGTGCTTCTTAAACATTAGTTGCCACTTCAGTGAATGTTTTGAGAAGTTAGGTGCATGACTAGTAAGAGGCAAAGCTTGAACCCAAAATCTGACTGATTCTTGCTATAATATCATAAAGACGCTGAACCATTTCTCCTTCTGATTCACCAAAAGTCTTTAGTTTGTGGTTAAGGAATGTTTTAGCTGGTTGGCAAACCCAACAAGAAACCCAGCTAACACCTAGGAAGGAACCTCCTAAAGCTCACGTACTTTTCTGATAAGAATATTCCTCAGACCTTCTTTAATCTGCTTTTTGGGCATACAATTCTAATGATTTATTTAATCAATTTTCAACAGATTAGACATAGTCCATTTATATGGGAAAGGGTGATGCTGATAGGAGCAGCAGTAATTCTTAGGATAACAGTCTGTCAAAGGTAAAAAAAAAATATTAAGACATAAGGCATAGCCTCCTGGGGTCATCTAGTCATTCAGTATAGGAGCAAATGGTCATAAATTCACACTTCAGTAATCCCAAAGGGTTGCACTTTCATTACAATCCTGTATAATAAGGGACCTTCATAAGGAAAAGAAAATGAAACTTCATTTGCTTGTTTATTGGAGATAGGGAAGCATGGGATCTGTTTTAGGAATACAAGTATTACCATCCAAGGGAAGTTGGTGCTTACTTAAAGAAGAGGTATTGACCCAGAAAATTCATGTGTTGAACCCATCATGTTTTCCTGTATTGTGAATGCTTAGAATATTATATGTATATTATACCTATAAATATAGATAGGTCTCCATTTTAATTCCATGTATAAAAGATTTATAGATAACTTGGTCACTGCTCTAATTTATTAGCTTGGAAAGTTAATCAATTAATGTTCTTCCCTATATTTCAGATTTTGGAAAATGGTCCACTGAGCACCCTCTGTGGACCGGGTACTGGGGAAGACAGGGCAAGATTCCTGATTTCATGAGGATTTCATTCTAGACATTTCTGGGCAAAGGGGGACAGTAAACAAGATAGTTTCAAATAGTGGCAGGTGTGAAGAACCTAACACAGCAGTGTGCTGGAGGAGAGGGGTAGGCTGTGAAGAACCTGGAATAGCAATGTGCTGGGGCCAGGATGAGGTGTAGGCACCATGTGTTAGACAAGGTGGTTAGGGAAGGTCTTGGTTGAGCTTAGAATGAATAGAAAAGAAACCAGCCACATGAGGGGCTAGGTATAGACAGTTCTTGCAGTAGGAATAGCAAATCCAAAAGGTGCTGAGATGGTGACTGTTAACCTAAAAATAAAAAGGCAGTTCAAAGTGAGAAGCAACAAGCATTTATCTGAGATCAAATAATAGCCATTTGGGAAGCACTGATTCAGGCAGAAGCCCAAATCATGTTCCAATTAGGAGACAAAGACAATGGATATTCATGAAGAGGAACAATTATATCAATAGAAGGAAGGCATTCCCGTAGACACAGACAACATGAACATGGTGATGTTAATTCTAAACAGTGTTTCTAATTTTTAGTCCTGTAGTCATCAGTCCTATAGTCATACTTGCTTTCTGTTCATCTTTGCAAACAGTTCTTTGAGACACAAGCTTGCTTTAGGCCCAGTCTTAAGGTCATTTTGCCCTGTTTTAACATTCCAAAGGTTTGAGAATGAGATGTGCAAGGCAGTTTTTCTGCAATGGCAGCCCCAGCTCCATTTCAATGATCTTTTTATTATTATTGTTATTATTTTAAAATATTTTGTTTATTTTTAGAGAGAAAGGAAGGGAAGACAGGAGGGAGAGAAACATCAATGTGTGGTTGCCTACGGGGGGCCCAACCTGGCCCACAACCCAGGCATGTACCCTGACTGGGAACTGAACCAGTGACCCTTTGGTTTGCAGGCTGGCACTCAATCCACTGAGCCACACCAACCAGGGCTTTTTTTTTATTATTTTTTAACATGGCAAAATATCTGAGGTGTTAGAGGAAAGCAAGTAAGGCCAGTGACTGCAATTAAGGAGAGTGGTAGGACCTGAGATTGGAGAGGAAGGTCAGGGCCAAACCATGGACAACCTGGCAGGCTGTGGCAAGGCCTTTGGATTTTCTGCATTCTGCTATGGGAAGGCACCAATGCTTTTAGTATAGGGAGTGAGGAGATAGGGCACGTTCAGGGTGGTATGCTAAGTGAAATAAGTCAGATGGAAAAAGTTAAGAACCATATGATTTCACTCATGTGAGGTATAAAACTGAAAGCAACAAATGAACAAACAAGACAAAGGAAACCCTCATAGACACAGACAACCATATGGTCATTACCAGAGGGAAAGGGGGTTGGAGGGATAGTAAAGGGGGTCAAATAATTGGTGACAGGAGATTTGACTGTGGGTTGTGAACACGCGATGCAATATATAAATGATGTATTACAGAATCATATACTTGAAACATACAATTTCATTAACCCATGTCACCCCCATAAATTTAATAAAAAATTAAAAATACTAAAATAAAAGAAAACCAGAATTTATGGAAGTAAATTTACTAAAATTGAAATAAAAAATAAACTAGGGAATGAAAAGATTTTATTTGCACTTTTAAAGGTACAAGAACCTCTAAACTGTTCTACAAGTAGGTGCAGGGGCTTCAGGAATAAAACTGGCAATACCAGTAGTAGCCACTATTTAATACTTTTTAATGTGTGTCAGATGTGCTAAGTGCTTTATATACATTATTTTATTTATATACATTATTTTTATTGATTTGCAGCACATTTCACAGAAGAGACCATTTTAGAGGTTCAATGGCTAAATTAATAGAGGGAAGGCTGCCATGGACAAATTGGCCGGCATTTCTTTTCTGGATTATTGCAGTAGCCCCCCACCAGATCTCCAGTTCCATCCTTGCCCCCCTTCCCCTGCCTGACACACACACACAGTCTTAACACAGCAGCCAAAGTGATCCTAACTAAAACATTAGTCAGAATGAGTCACTCTTTGGCTTCCCATCTCAGAGTGAAAGCCAAAGTCCTTACAATGGTGGATAATCTACTCTTCCCCACCTCAGTGCTTCAAGCACCCTGGCTGCCACTGTACCACAAGCATGCTGAGCAAGCTCCAGAATCACTCCCCTTCTATGTGCGCCACCACCTTAACTGTTTGCGAGAGTGCTCAGACTGCTGCCAGAGCCTCCCAGCTGCTCCCCCTGCCTCTGCTCTTGCGCCCACCCTGCAGTTAGGGTTTTTGAAAGTCGTTCTTTTTTTCTCTTCTCTTTATTTGGATGATGATATTTGAAAAATATATTTCAGATTATATCACTTGCTTGCTTAACACTCAAAAACTCTATCATTTGGCCCATCTGTAAACTGGCCACTACCCATGTGTCTAAATGTATCCCCCGCCTTGCTCACTTCAACCACACTGCTGTTCCCTTCAGTTCCTCAAGCCTGCCATTCATCTCCCCCTTGCTTTAGGGCCTTTGTAACTCCTGCTCCTTCTGCCTATCACTCGATTCTCCTAGATCAACCTGGCTGGCTCACATATCACCTCGATGAACCTTTCTCTGATCTGCCTCTCTTAACTGCCTCAAAGTTACTCATCATTACATTACCTCTGTTTTAGTTTCCTCCTGGTCCTTAGCACTGTCAGTGGTCAAGCAGTCCTTAAATGGCAGCTACTACAGTTGCTAGGTTGGACTTGCTACTTTGCCATAGATTCTGCAGGGAAGGAAAGAGCCCAAATGAATACACATAGTTTATTATTTAGTATGAGCAAGATCATGATGTTAGCTTCCCTCATCCCCAGTCCCACAGGATGACACCAAACCAGAAAGGACAGATGATGCAAGTGGTGGATTGCCCTATTGTGAAGGAGCTGGCTCCATATTCCAGCTAAATAATTTTATAGCCTGCAGCTCTACCCTAAGTGGGGAGGCAAGTTTGAGAGTCTCATGCCTCACCAGCACCAGGGAGACAGGTGAGAAATTGTCTTATGGTGGCTCCTACAAGATTGGGAAGTGGGTGACAAGTGGCTTTGGGACAGCTCCTCAGAAGGCTGCTTATGTTGCCATGTTCCTGGGAGGGTCACAGGGTACTCCTCTCAGACCTGAGTGAGACTGCAGTTGACCTTGTGTGCGTGGCCTTATGTGGAGACGTCCATGGGAGAATTGTTCCCTTAAAAGCACCCGCCAAATTGACCTTCTCCTTTATTTCCCTACTTTTTGTCTGTCTCCCCTTGTAGACTCCCCTCGTCGACTCGGCTCCATGAGGGCAGGACCTTGCTGGTCTTGTTCACTGCCATATTCCCAGCACCTACAAGAGTGCCTGCAAATTACAGTGCTCAATGCATATTTGTTGGATAAATGATAGTTTAAAACCAAATAAGATTTTGAAATTATATCTGAATTACCTACTATTACAAGCAAAGCTTATATTTTTCAGGTTGAGCAAAAAACCCCTATTTATTAATAATAGCTAACATTTGCTGAATTATTACCATATGCAGTGGAACTGTACTATGAACTTTCAAATTTTTATGATAACTCCAGTGAGGTGGGGCTTTTTAAATTCCAATATTATACATGAGGAAATTCGGGCCAAGAGAAGTTGCATTATGTGCCCAGGATCGCATAGCTAGAAAGTGGTAGGTGTACTTGAGCCAGGCGATCTTATTCCAGAACCTGCCTTCTTATTTCATTGCCACTTAACTTTGAGTTCCCAGCTCTTGTGTGGAAACGAATACACTGACAGCATAGAGGAAAATATTAAGTTCTTTGAAGGTAATACTTCCAAATGACTTGTACATAAAACAGCTTTTTGAGGTCACAGATAATTTTTAAGAATGTAAACTGTCTTCCTCTGGCATTAGGAAACATTTTCAAAGATAATTACAAAGTTCCTCCAATGTGATCTTTAAATTTTTCTGCTGGCTTATTTTTATGATCCTGTGGGCAGCTTTAGACAAAATATCTTTCTGGCATGAAGGATTGTATCTGCTCTTTGCCATTTTTAAATGTGAATTTTATAGATACTTCAAACCACTTGAAAGAGTAATGGTTTTCTAATGGTTTTTCATTATTATTTGTAACTTCAAGCACTAACTGATAAAAACTGCCAAATTAAGTTTCAAGTTTTCTCTTTAAACAATATGGGTGTGCTTCATAATGAGCTTCCTCGTTAAGATTTATGACTGAAGTGACTTTCAAACTTGGTAGTTTTTCAGTAGAACTTCCTTTCCCAACCTTTTTTTCTATTGCTTTTATTTTGACAGTATTTTGAGGGCTCTGAACATACATCAAAGGTTCAGTTATATTGCACATGGCTTCCTCTGGAGCACTTCCCCCACATCTTCCCATAGCTCCCGTGTCGTCTTGTCATGCCTTCACCCTTTTTCAAGCACTTCCCAATTTTCCAGCACTGCGAGATATTACAGGTTCACCTTGTATTTGCTCTGGTCTGGTCCGTAAACAGCCATGACTCCAAGGAGCCCTGGTTTCTTTATTGAAGAATGGTATTAGAAACCAGGATCTGGGGGCTAAGTGTGCTTATTATTGGGGTGTTTGCTTCTAGGTCCTCCCAGTGGACAGCTCTATACAATATAATCAAACATACTTACCCATGCACACACACACCTATACCTATTTCTGTCTATCTATATATACAAAAATAAACATAATGGTTTTCCACTTTAATCCACACCACAAGATCCTCGCTAGCCTTCCCTGTTTCCTTACTTATTTTTTTTCCTTTTATTGATTCTAAAGAGAGGAGAAGGGAGGGAGAAAAAGACGGAGAGAAATATCAATGTGATAGAGAAACATTGATCAGTTGCCTCTTGCATGCCCCAACTGGAGACAACCCGCAACCCAGGCATGTGCCCAGACCTTTTGGTTTGCAGGAAGATGCCCAACTAATTGAGCCACACCAGCTAGGACCCCTTTTCCTTATTTTTCTTAAAGATTTTATTTACTTATTTTTAGAGGAAGGGGAAGGGAGAGAGAAAGAGAGGGAGAAACATCAATGTGTGGTTGCCTCTCATGCGCCCCCCACCAGGGACCTGGCCTGCAACCTGGGCTTGTGCCCTGACTGGGAATTGAACCAGTGACCCTGTGGTTCACAGGCCGGCACTCAATCCACTGAGCCACACCAGTCAGGGTCCTTTTTCCTTATTTTTAATTTTTTTTTTGACAACAACAATGTGGCTTCATTCACTTATTTGTTCACCCTAGTATCATAAAGTAGTTACATATGGTTATAACAGATTTGTCAGCTAGAGTCTAGTGTTTGTGGACAGATCTTTTTTGTCATAAGCTTTATTAGTTATTTTCTTCTCCATCCCTTTCAGTGTGGCTATGTTATTCATCTGTAGTGCAGTTTGATTTATTTGTTAGTGTTTGTATTCCATTTAGACTCCAACTTCCATTCCCTAGTTGTAATTAATTAGTTATTATGGTGAAACACACTAAGAGAGCTATAAAAAATAAGTGTGCCCCGAGATATTTTGTTCCCTCCCCATTCCCACAATCCTGTTTCCACTACTCCTGCTTTCAACTTTTTTTCCAACTATCCTGTGAGCATCATATTTCTTTTTTTTATTTTTAAGATTTCATTGATTTTATTTTTTAGAGAGGGGAAGGGAGAAAAATAGAGGGAGAGAAACATTGATGTGTGGTTGCCTCCCAAGCACTCCCCACTGGGAATCGAACCAGTGACCCCTTGATCCACATGCCGGGACTCAACTACTGAGCTACACCAGCCAGGGCCATCTTTCTTGTTTGTAATGGCAGTTACATCTTTATTGAGTACATACTACAGATATGCACTTTGTACGCATTACTTCATTCAGAGTTCACAACAACCCCTTGAGGTAGGTACTATTATTACCCTCATTTCATTAGATGAGGGACCTGACCCCAGAGAGCCTAAGGAACTTGTCCAATATGACATATCTGGAACATAAGCATACTCAAACCAGGATCTGATGCCAAGGCCTGTGTTTGAACCACCCCTTTCTTAAAATTGTCTGATTCTGCCTCAGTCTGGCTCTTCCTGAAGCCCAGCCCTCCCAAGTCACCTTTCTGAATACATAGCTGTTGGGACCCTTTTTCTGGTTGTTCAGATGTGATTAAACAAGATTCACAAGAGGCCACCTGGCCTTTGGTTGGAACCTGGGGGGCAGATGTCACCTTCAGTAGATTCTGCCCTCCCTATTACAAAACTGTGTACATGTGTTACTTGTAATTTGGAGACATAATTTCTTTGAAAGGTCACAGAGCCTTCAAGAAAACAATTGGGTCCACATAAATTAAAGGAGCAACTGCATTCATCATTGCTGCTGTTCAATTCAGAATTATAAGGCCTTCCTGGGCCGCAGGCTCTGCTAGGTGCTTGGAGGATAAGATGAATGAAAATTGTCCCTGCTTTCCAGGGTCTTGAGGTCTAGTGGGGGAGAGTGGTCAAGTGTACAAGTGATAATGCAAGGCAAGTGCTAAAAGAGAGGGCACAAGTAATGCAATGGGAATCCAGAGAGGAAACTCAGAAGTGGGGGGCAGGGAGGGGAAAGGTGGGGGGCATTCTGGGAGAAGTTTCAGAGAGAAACAGCATTTAAAATGGTACTTGGAGAATAGGAAAGATTCTCACTGGTAGAAATAGAGGAAGGAAGGCTGGGGCAAAAATGTTTCAGCCAAAAGGTCTGCTTATGCAAAGGTGTAGGTAAAAAAAGAAATCACAAGGCAGTGTGGGAAATATGAGTAGTCTATTTTGGATGTGACAGTGAGGATGTAGAGGGGACTCATTAGAGAAAAGCCAAACAGGTAGATTGGGGTCATTTTAAGGGCCTCTGTATCAGTTAAGATGTTTTAGGCTTCCAGTCAGTTTGCCGAGCTCAAGCTGCATTAAACAGTAAGGTTTATTAACTACATAATTGGAAAGTCCAGAGGTAGCTCAGGCCTGATAAGTTTGATCCTCTGCTCCATTATCTCTGCCACTTGGTTTCCATCCCACTACTGTGTTGCCTTCAGTGCCAGTTTCATCCTAAGGCTGGTCCTTCTTGTGGTCAGGTGAGGGCTGCCAACAGTCATCCGGCTTCCTCAAGAAAGGCTTTCTGTGTAAATCCTCTCTTAGAAGTGGTGAAAAATCTCTTTCAATTTCTTTAGCCCGAATGGGCTTTAATGTCCAATTCTTAACCAGTAACTGGCAATTGGGGGTGGGATTGCCCTTCACCCAGTCAGCCCCACAGTGGGAGCTCAGATTAGAGTTAATTTCCCTTGAGACACATTGAACACAATCTGGATTCAATGAAGAGAGAAGAGGCAGGGAATTGGTGCAGTGAAAGTGCCAACAATGACCTCCGTGGCCTCAAGTGCCAGGAAAGTGCAGAATTGTGCTAGTTAAGTGAAAAATGGGGAACATGAAAAAATTTTAGGTTTAATAAACCCAAGATATTTCTGTTTCGTTGCATCTAAGATGCTTTCGATTGTTTTTCTACAAGACAAACAGTCTGCTTTCTTCAACAAGTAAATTACAAGGAAAAAAGGCGCTGGTTGGGTAGCTGAGTTGGTTAGATTATCATCCCGATATGCCCAGGTTGTGGTTGGGTCACGGACACAACACATGCAAGAATCGAGCAGTGAATGCATAAATAAGTGAGATGACAAATCTATGTCTCTCAAATCAATTTAAAAATTACAAGGAAAACAGACATGAAGGCGGAACCTGTAGATTAAAAGAGACTTCAATAAATATCAACCTGTAGTGATGTACAAACCTCATTTGCATCTCAATTCAAGTAAACTAACACACACTTTTTTGATACTTATGAGACATGGAAATTTGAAGACTGACTTGAATACACATTGATATCAAGGAGTTATTGTGGCTTTTAAAATGTGGTATAATATAGTGGTTATGTTTTCTAAAGCCATATCTTTAAAAAATATATACTAAATTATTTGCAGATGAAAATGGCTGATGTCTGGATTTGTTTAAAAATAATACAGGAATGGGGGGAAATGGGTGGAGATATGGCTACATAGTTGGACATGAGCTGATAACTATTGATGCTAGGTGGTATATTCTGCCTTTTTATATGTTTGAAATTTTCCATAGCAAGTTTTTTTTTAAGAAAGGATGAAAAGCAAGATATTAGGATAAACCTTATTGAGAAGGTGACATTTGCTATGGAATGCTCAGCATGTGCAGGGCCCCCGCCACTATGTAGCATTAAAAAAACTAAGAACCATATTTTCTAGAGGCTGTGATGGTCAAAAATTCCATTAAAGGTAGCCAAAATGTCTTTTGCAACCTCCCATTAAGAAGTAGAACAAATTTCCCTCCTCTTGAATACAGTCTGGCCTTAGAGACTTGCTTGACCAATAGGCTGCAGCAGAAGTGACATTCCAGGACTTCTGAGGCTAAGTCGTGGGAAGGCTTATGGTTTTGTCGGCTCTTTTGGAACACTCTGGAAGTCCTAAGCTACCATGTGAGAAGTTTGACTACCCAGAGTCTGTCATTCTGGTGGCTGTGCTGCAGTGAACAGTCCCAGTTAACTCAGTGTTCTACTCATTACCACCAAGGCTCCTGACTTGAGTGGGGCTGACGTGGACCTTCCAGGCTGGCCCCTCTGCCACACAAATAGGAGAATCACCCAACTGAATCCTGCCTGAACTCCTGACCCACAGAATCATGAGACATAATTAATGGTTGACGCTTTAAGTCACTAACTTTTGAGGTAGTGTTTCAGCCAGCAGGAACAGATATATATATATATATATATATGAATAATAAACACAAAAGTCAGGATAGTATTTGGGGGAGAGGGAGGTACAAGTAGGGGGATGAGATGGGGAAGAACACAGGCAGCCAAAGATATCCATAATGGCCTAGTTCTGATGTTGGGTATTGTGGTGGGTTTTCAAGTATGCATTTTAATTTTATTAAAATTAAACATTTCACATTCATGATATACTATTATAGGAGCTGAATATTATATAACATTCAAGTATATAATTCAAGTATACATTATATTTTATTAAATTAAAAATCCACATTCATGGCATACTATTATAGGAGCTGAATATTATATAATAAAAACAACTTTTATATAAGAGCTCAAGCAAGCATGGCAAAATGTTAAATTTTGTTAAAGCTGCATGCTGATTACATGGGTGTCTGCATTGTGACTATATATTTTGTTTGAAATATCATATAATAAATAACATAATATTATATAATATTTTAATATAATTATAATATTTTTAATATCATATAATATTTTTAAAATAACAAATAGGACTTCTACTAGGACAAAAAGGAAAAACATAATATATGTATACCTAAATGTCGACACATGCATGAGAAGATGAGTCTTTAAAATTTTAATGATTATTATTTCAGGGAGGGTCTTGTACTTTTTATTGTAGTAACATACATAAAAATTACTATTTAACCATTTTTAAATATACAATTCAATTGCATTAATTACATTCATGCTGTTGTACAGCCATCAGCACTATCGGTCTCTAGAACTTTTTCATCTTCCAAAACTGAAACTCTGAAGCCATTAAAAATAATTTCCCAGTAACCCTTCACTCCATCCCCTGGCAACCACCAATCTACTTTCTGTCTCTATAAATTCCACTACCCAAGTCACCTCATATAAGTTGAATCATACAAAATTTGTCCTTCTGTGACTGGCTTCTTTCACTTAGCATAATGTTTGCAAGGTTCATCCTTATGTAGCATGTGTCAGAATCTCTTTCCTTTGTAAGACTGAATAACATTCCATTATGTGGATATGCCACATTTTGTTTAGTCATTTGTCCATTGATGGACATTCGGTGTTATGGACTGAATTGTGTCCTTCCCCCAAATTCATATGTGAAACCCTAACCCCCAATGTGACTATATTTGTAGACAGGACCTTTGAAGAGGTAATTCAGTTTAAATGAAGTCTTAAGGATGGGGCCCTACTCCAACAGGACTGGTATCCTTATAAGCAAAGGAAGACATACCAAGGATGTATGAAAAGGCCTAATGGGGACACAGCAAGAAAAGCGGCCATCTATAAGCCGAGAGAGGTCTCAGGAGAAACCAACCATGCTGGCACCTTGACCTTGGACTTCTAGCCTCCAGAACTGTGAGAAAAATTTCTGGTATTTAAGCCACCCAGTCTGCAGTATTTTGTTAGGGCACCCTGAATCATACAACACTTGCTTTGCTCCCTTCTCTACCTTTTGGCTATTGTGAATAATGCTTCCATGAACATAGACATACAAATATCTGTTTGAATCCCTGCTTTTGATTCTTTTGGGTATATATTCATCAGTGAAAATGCAGGCACATATGATAATTCTAACTTTAAATTTTAGAGGTGTTGTCATACTGGTTTTCACACTCAGTGCACCATTTTATATACCCAGTAGCAGTGCACAAGGGTTCCAATATCTCTACATCCTCACCAACACTTGTTATTGTTTGTTTTCTTGGTATCTCATTGTGGCTTTAATTCATATTTCCTTAATGATTAGCAATGTTGACAACTTTCCATGCGATTAGTGGCTATCTGTATATTTTCTCTGGAGAAATGTCTACTCAAGTCATTAGTCCATTTGTAAGTAAGGTTAGTTGATTCTTGAACACACACACATTCATAGAAAAATGAAACTTTATTGTAGTTAAAACAGAGAAAGAGGAAAGTAATTTTAGAATGAAGCTAATACTCTCTGACTTTTTTCTCTTTTTAATTCTTTTTCAATCATTCTGATTGCACCAAGAAGAAATTCCCAATTTGTGCTCCTATGATTTTTAATGCTCTCTGATTTCTAAAAATGTGGAAAATATAGAAAGCTAGGAAATAAGTTATCCAAACACAATCATAAGTACAGTGTTTCTTACCCTAATTGCAGTCATATTTTATATATGATTGAAATTTTTTTTCTGCTTAGCTTTGTGTGTTACACACATTTCCAAGCTGTTGCCCAAGAAGCCAACATGTATCTACTGACAGAAATGGATTCCTGTACTCACCTTCACTTATTTCCTGCCCATGGAGTCTGAGGAAGGCTCTTAACCTATCTGAACCCAGTTTCTGCTGGGAGTCCATTTCCAACATGGGGTAGGTAGTCAATAAATGGAAGTTTGATGCTTTAGGCATGAAGTGTGAGAGATACAACATTGACTCTAAATAGACTCTCTAATACTTTAGGATACATATTGTTAACCCTAGAGCAACTGCTAAAAAAAATAACAAAAAGATATAACTAAGACAGTAGAAGAAATAACATCTCACTAAAAATATTGTATTAACCTTAAAGAAGGGAGGACATTCCCAAACATTAGTAAATTAACACACTTTTAAATAACCCATGTATCAAAGGAGATATTATGTGAGAAATTAGATTTGTAAACAATAAAATGCTGTGCTTATGCTGCTCTTTCCAGATTTTACAATTTTAAATATTTTCCATTGACTACTATTAAAGATGAGGATTAAATTTAAGCTCCCTCTATCCTGTCAGTGACATGTTGACAAATTTTGATTAATTCATATTTGTTGTTTTAATTATTATGACTATGTAAATATTATTTACTGCTGAGTGATTACATATCTTTTATGCAAAATATTTTGTTTCTCTTGCCTTTCCTCCTCTTGAGTTTCTTTAAATCCTCGCCTAATTTATTCACAATGTCTAATAACTTTGTAACACAACTTTTCACCCATTTTTCCTTTTTTTAAATATTTTAAATTTGTTTTTAGAGAAGGGAAGGGAGGAAGAAAGAGAGGGAGAGAAACATTAATGTGTGGTTGCCTTTTGTGCATCCCCTCCTGGGGACCTTGCCTGCAACCAAGGCATGTGCCCTGACTGGGAATTGAACTGGCGACCCTTTGATTCACAGGCCGGTGCTCAATCCACTGAGCCACACCAGCCAGGGCTAACCCAATTTTTCATATGGGCAACATGTTAGTTTATCAGTTTCACTTTTTTTCCCTTCTGGAAAACCTTTTTGAGGCCTTCCATCCCCTGCTCTAATCTGTCCTGGTAGCTCCCAAGGTCTAGGGCACTGGTTTCGTCCTGGCATCTTCCTTTCACTATCATCTTGGGAATTCCCTTTGTATATTTCCTGTGTTGTATTCTCTGTTTGATGGATCCCGTATCTTTCTGTTATTTGGTTTACCCTAACATTTTGGTTTCTTTTTCCTCCAAAATCTTGTGTCTTATTTTATAGTTTTCTGCTTCCTGTCATAATTGTAAAACTTGGCGTTTTCTACCTGAAAAAAAAATAAGCAATGCTGTTTCACAGTCATGCTGGAAAATTCTGATATTTGGAGCCCTGTACTTATTTCTATGGGCTATTATTTCTAGTCTTTCTTGCTCATTGTGTCTTAAATCTTTATGTATTTTATTATCTTTGATTATGTGTTACACAGTAGATTTTAATTTAAAGAAATAATTGAAGCCTGGGAAATTGTTATATTCTTCCAAACAAGATTTTGGTTTATTTTCCCAGATGCCTGTGGCTACTAGCTATCTGAAAGAAACTTAATACAATTTTAGGGTATGACATTTTCTAAGCTACTCAGATGAATGGAAGGCAGGCTGCAATGTGAGTGAGAGCTGGATTATTTCCAAGCCATCATGTCTTCTAGGGTACAGCTTCTTAGGATAACAGCTCAAGGAAGGCAATGGTTTACCAGAGTCTTTGATTTGAGCTGACTCTGGACTCTGACTTTTGCTCTTTGTCACTGGGAGGCCAGTAGAAGCACTGGATCTCTCTACTTCCTCCTTCTGATTGGAAAAATCTCCCTGAGCTAAAGTGATCTGAATACCTAGACACATCTCTCTGGGTTTTTGTCCTCTCCTGGATCTTGGCCCACTATTTTCTCATTGTCTTCTTAAGTATTTTATGCTTTTAAAGATATTTTAAAATCATTCTGTCCACCTTCTTTGATATCTTCAGCAGGGGTGTTGATCAAAATGACCTAGTCCGCCCTGGCTGGTGTAGCTCAGTGGATGGAGTGTGGGCCCGTGAACCAAAGGATCGCTGGTTCAATTCTCCGCCAGGGCACATGCCTGAGTTGCGGGCCTGGTGCCCAGTAGTGGGTGTGTGAGAGGCAACCACACACTGATGTTTCTCTCCCTCTCTTTCTCCTTCCCTTCCCTTCTCTCTAAAAATAAATAAATAAAATCTTGAAAAAAAAATGACCTAGTCTGCCATTTACATAAGCTGAAGTCTCTCTTCCTTATTTTGGTGGCACACATCCTCTAGTAGCTTCCTGAGAAAGAGTGCATAAGAAGTAATTTTTTGAGACCTTGCATGTCTGAAAATGTTTACATTCTATCCTCACACTTTATTGTTGTTTTGACTGGATATACAATAGAATTTGAGTTTAGATATTAATTTTCTTTCAGAATATTAAAGGGATTTTTTTCTTGTCATCTAGCTGCCAGTATTTCTCATGAAAAATCCATTCTGATTTCTGATCCTGTGTATGTAATCAATTTTTTTTTTGTCCTGGAAACTCATAGAATCTTCTCTATACTCTGCTGTGTGAAATTTTCATTATGAGGTACCTTTTTGTGGGCTTTTTTCATTCACTATGCTGGGCACTCAGTTTATTCTTCTAAACTGGAAATTCATGTCCTTTAGCTCTGGACATTTTCAAGTATTATTTCTTTGATAATATTCTCTCCACATTTATTTTTTTTCTAGAGCACCTATTATTTTTCTCCTGGAACAATCCTATAATATCCTCTTACTCATTTTACCAATATCCTTTTTTTTTTTACCCTATTTTCCTTCATTTTGCCTTTTTGTTTTCCTCTGTGAAAGGTGTCCAAATCTTTTAATTTCCAACAACTTGTTCTTGTTTTGAAATCATTTTTTATTTTTCTATTACAGTTGACACACAATATAACATTAGTTTCGGGTATACACCCCAGTGAATAGACATTATATAACATACTAAGTAATCATCCTGATAAATCTCATAGCCATCTGATATCATACATAATTACAATATTATTGACTATATTCCCTATGCTGTACTTTACATCCCTATCATTATTCTGTTACTACCAATCGATACTTCTTTTTTTTTAAGATTTTATTTATTTATTTTTAGAGAGGGGAGGGAGGGCGAAAGAGAGAGAGAGAAACATCAATGTGCAGTTGCTGGGGGCCATGGCCTGCAACCCAGGCATGTGCCCTGACTGGGAATCGAACCTGCGATGTTTTAATTCGCAGCCCGTGCTCAATCCACTGAGCTACACCAGCCAGGGCTAACTGATACTTCTTAATCCCTTCACCTTTTCACACATTCCCCCAACCCCTCTCTGAGCTGGCAACCATCAAAATGATCTCTGTATCTATGAGTCTGTTTCTGTTCTACTTGTTCATTTATTTTGTTTTTAGATCCAATTGTTGATAGATATATATTTATTGCCATTTTATTATTCATATTTTTTAAAGATTTTATTTATTTTTAGACAGAAGGGAAGGGAGGGAGAACGAGAGAGGGAAACATCAATGTGTGGTTGCCTTTCACGCACCCCCTACTGGGGACCTGGTCTGCAACCCAGGCATGTGCCTCAATCTGGGAATCAAACCTGTAACCCTTTGGTTCGCAGGCCAGTGCTCAATCCACCAAGCCACACCAGCCAGGGCTATTGTTAATATTTTTTATTTCTCCTCCTCCTCCTTTTCTCTTCTTCAAGAAGACCCTTTAATATTTCATGTATTACTGGTTTGATGGTGATGACCTCCTTTGGCTTTTTCTTCTCTGGGATGCTTTTTGTATGCCCTTCCATTCTAAATGATAGCTTTGCTGGGTAGAGTAACTTAGGTTGTAGGTCCTTGCTTTTCATCATTTTGAATATTTGTTGCCAATCCCTTCTAGTGTGCAAAGTTTCTTTTGAGAAATCAGCTGACAGTATTATGGGAACTCCCCTGTAGGGGATTAACTGCTTTTTTCTTGCTGTTTTTAAGATTCTCTCTTTGTTCTTAACCTTTTGCATTTAATTATGATGGCTCTTGGTGTGGGCCTCTTTGGGTTCATCTTGTTTGGGATTTTCTGTACTTTTTGGTCTTCTATGTCTATTTTCTTCACCAGGATAGGGAAGTTTTGAGTCAGTATTTCTTGATATAGGTTTTCAATTGCTTGCCCTCTCTCTTTACCTTCTGGTACCCCTATGATGCACGTATTGTTAAACTTGATCTTATCTCAGAGGTCCCTTAAGCTATTCTCATATTTTAAAATTATATTTTCTTTTTGCTTTTCCAATTGGATGTTTTCTGTTACCTTCCAAATTGTTGATTTGCTTCTCTAATTCATCTAATCTACTGTTCATTCCCTTTAATGTGTTCTTTTTTAAAATTATTTTTATTTAAATTATTTTATCGTTGTTCAATTACAGTTGTCTATATTTTCTCCCCACCCCCCTTGAATGTGTTCTTATTTCAGTTATTGTATTCTTCATATCTAAGTGGTTTGTTTTTATGTTTTCTTTTTTTAAAGATGTTTTTTTTTAATTTTGAAGGTTTTTTATGTATGTATGTATGTATGTATGTATGTATGTATGTATGTAATTTTAGAGGGAGGGGAAGGTAAGGAGAAAGAGAGGGAGAGAAACATCAATGTGTGGTTGCCTCTCACAAGCCCTCTTCTGGGGACCTGGCCTGCAGCCCAGGCATGTGCCTTGGCAGGGAATCGAAGCAGCAATCCTTTGGTTCATAGGCCCACGCTCAATCCACTGAGTTACAGCAGCCAGGGCTATTTTTCTGTTTCTCATCTTTTTGCTGAAGTTCTCACTAAGTTCATTGACTCTTCCTCTAAGTTTATTGAACATCTTTATAACCAGTGTTTTGAACCCTGTATATAGTAGATTGCTTGCTTCCATTTTGTTTAGTTCTTTTTCTGGAGCTTTAATCTGTTCTTTCATTTGGGACATTTTTTTTGTCTGTTCAGTTTTGCTGCTTCCCTGTGTTTGTCTCTGTGTGTTAGGTAGAACTGCTATATATCCCGGGTTTGGTAGAATGGCCTAAGGTAGTAGGTCCTTTAGGGTCCAGTGGCACAGCCTCCCCATTCATCTGAGCTGGAAACTCTAGGTATATCCCACCATACCCCACTCCATTGGCTGTGTGCACCCTCCTGTTGTAGTTGAGCCTTGATTGCTGTTGGCATGTCAATGGCAGAGATTGACCCCCAGGACAGTCAGCTGCAAGGACTAGTGTGACGACTGTGGAGGATCAGCTGTGCAGGGGTCCACCTTGTGGAGCATGACTTACTTCACCGGTTCTCTCGTGTCTGCTGAGTCTGCCCTCTGAGTTTCTTGCTTGTGGAGGCGGTTGAGTGGTGGTGCTTCAGCATGGTCTGAACCTGTCTACTAGGTGCAGTGGCTCTGGGGCCTCTCAGAAGGTGCATGCCAAGGTCAGCCACCACCTGTGTTCTGCCCAGGGGCCAGCAAGCATGAGATACAAAACAATCTGCAGCTGCCTACTACTTGTACTGGGCTTGGAAGTACCCAGCAGAGACCAAGATGCAAACCAAGGCCAGCTGCCTCTATTGCTGAGCCTGGGGTCACTTAACAGTAGTTACAGGGCAGGCTGAGACCAGATGCTGATTGTTTGAGAAATTTTAGGAAAGGCAGAAGGGTGAGCCAAGAAGGTCATTCATATGGAAAAGCCACTGGAAACAGCTTGGGTGGGACCAAAATTTTGTGGGGCTAGGTCTGAAGGAATCACCAGGACAGGGTGAATAGTGATAGCCAAGTTGATGGGGATTCAGATATCACACTGATCTACACCAGCCAAGGAGGGCTAAAAGTTCCCCTTTTCCCTTCTTGATGATTGCATAAATTATCTTAAGTCTTTGAGAATACTGTTGGTCTTTTAAAGTTGTTTTCTTCTGTGTGCATTACTTCCTTTTTATTTGTTTCCTTTTTTGTCTGTTTTATACTTAGAGGCTGCTACTAATGTCTTGGCCATAGCCAATGCTAGGGTGAAGCAAACAGGACCCCAAAGGCAGCACTGAATTTTCAGGCTGATGCAGGTGCAGGGTCAGCACTTGAAAGTGAGTGTGTCCTTGAAGTTTGCTCCCTGGCCGCCTAATTTGCCTGACTCTAGTCCCAATCCTGTATATTGATCCATATTTAGGGCTGAGACAATAAAATGCTCACTGGAAGCTCCGTGGCAAGGGTGGGGCCTGTGCACTGCTTCAATCTAAAATGATTGGTGCAAGACACAGACATTTCTTTTTTTTTAATTTTTTATTTTAATTGTTGTTCAAGTACAGTTTTCCGCCTTTTACTCCCATCCCAGCCCACCCCCCAGCCCTCCCCACCTCCCTCCTGTTTCCACCCCTCCTTGTCTTTGTCCATGTGTCTTTATACTTGTTCCTGCAAACCCTTCCCCTTTTCCCCTGAAATTTCCTCCCCTCTCCCCTCTGGTCACTGTCAGCCTGTTCTCAATTACAGTGTCTTTGCTTATATTTTGCTTGTTTTGTTGTTTAGGTTCCTGTTAAAGGTGAGATCGTATGGTATTTGTCTTTCACTGCCTGGCTTATTTCACTTAGCATAATGCTCTCCAGCTCCATCCATGCTGTCACAAAGGGTAGGAGCTCCTTCTTTCTTTCTGCTGCATAGAATTCCATTGTGTAAATGTGCCATAGTTTTTTGATCCACTCATTTACTGATGGGCACCTAGGTTTTTTCCAGCACTTTGCTATTGTACATTGTGCTGCTGTGAACATTGGGGTGCTTAGGTTCTTTTGGATTGGTGTTTCAGGGTTCTTAGGATATAATCCCGGCAGTGGAATTGCTGGGTCAAAAGGTAGTTCCATTTTTAGTTTTCTGAGAAAATTCCATACTGTTTTCTATAGTGGTTGTACCAGTTTGCAATCCCTCCAAAAGTGCACTAGAGTTCCCTTTTCTCCACATCCTCGCCAGCACTTGTTTGTTGCTTTGTTTATGATGGCCATTCTGATCGGTGTGAAGTGGTATCATTGTGTTTTTAATTTGCATCTCTCTGATAGCTAGCAATACTGAGCATCTTTGCATGTGTCTCTGGACCCTCTGTATGTGCTCCTTGGAGAAATATCTGTCCAAGACCTTTGCCCATTTTTTAAGTGGGTTGCTTGTCTTCTTAGAGTGGAGTCATGTGAGTTCTTTATATATGTTGGAGATCAAACCCTTGCCTGAGGTATCATTGGCAAATATGTTTTCCTATATGGTTGGTTCTCTTTTTATTTTAATACTGTTTTCTTTAGCTGTGCAGAAGCTTTTTATTTTGATGAGGTCCCATTTGTTTATTCTTTCCATTATGTCCCTTGCATTAGGGGACATGTCAGTGAAAATGTTGCTGTGTGAAATATCTGAGATTTTCCTGCCTATGGTTCTCCTCTAGGACTTTAATGGTGTCATGGCTAATATTTAAAATTTTTTTAAAGATTTTATTTACTTATTTTTTAGAGAGGGGAAGGGAGGGAGAAAGAGATTAAGAGAAACATCAATATGAGGATGCCTCTCACATGACCCCCACTGGGGACCTGGCCTGCAACCCAGGCATATGCCCTGAGTGGGAATTGAACCTGCGAACCTATGGTTCACAGGCTGGCACTCAACCACTGAGCCACACCAGCCAGGGCTATATTTAAATCTTTTATCCACCTTGAATTTATTTTTTTTTGTATGGTATAAGCTGGTGCTCGAGTTTCATTTTTTTGCATGTAGCTGTCCAGTTCTCCCAACACCATTTGTTGAAGAGGCTATTTTTACTCCATTTTATGTTGCAGCCCTCTTTGTTGAATATTAATTGACCATAGAGACTTAGGTTTATTTCTGGGCTCTCTGTTCTGTTTTTATGCCAGTACCATGCTGTTTTGATTACAGTGGCCTTGTAATACAGTTTGGTATCAGGTGTTGTGGTCCCTCCTACTTTGCTCTTCTTTCTCAAAATTGCAGCAGCTATTTGGGGTCATTTATGGTTCCATATAAATTTTTGAAGTGTTTTTTGATCTCTGTGAAATATGTCATTGTTTCTTTAATAGGTGTTGTATAGAATGTGTAAATTGCTTTAGGTAGTACAGCCATGTTGATGATGTTAATTCTTCTGATCCATGGACATGGTATATGTTTCCATTTGTCTGTGTCTTCCTTGATTTCTTTCTTCAGTGTTGTATAGTTTTCTGAATACAGGTGTTTTACCTCCTTGGTTAAGTGTATTCTTAGGTATTTTATTTTTCTTGTTGCTACATCAAATGGGATTTTTAAAAATATTTTATTTATTTATTTTTAGAGAGGAAAGGGAGGGAGAAAGAGAGAGAGAGAGAGAGACATCAATGTGTAGTTGCTGGGAACGGTGGCCTGCAACCCAGGTATGTGCCCTGATTGGGAATTGAACCTGCGATGCTTTGGTTTGCAGCCCACGCTCAATCCACTGAGCTACGCCAGCCAGGGCGGATTTTTTGTTTTCTTGATTTCTGCTTCTGTTGTTTCATTGTTGGTATACAAAAATGTCTTTGATTTCTGGATATTGACTTTGTATCCTGCTGTTTTCCCAAATTCATTTATTAGGTCAAACAGTTTTTTGGCCGAGTCTATGGGATTCTCTATATACACTATCATGTCATCTGCAAACAGTGAGTTTTGTTTCCTCCTTTCTGATTTGGATGCCTTTTATTTCCTTTTCTTGTCTGATCGCTGTGGCTAAAACTTCCAATACTATATTGAATAGAAATGGTGAAAGTGGACAACTTTGTCTTGTTCCTGATCTTAGTGGAAAAGATTTTAGTTTTTGCCCATTGAATATGATGCTGGCTGTAGGTCTGTCATATATGGCCTTTATTATGTTGAGGAATGTTCCCTCTATTCCCACTTTGCTGAGTGTTTTTATCATAAATGGGTGCTGTACCTTATCAAATGCCCTTTTCTGCATCTACGGATATGATCATGTGATTTTTGTCTTTCCTTATTTATGTGATGTATTACATTTACTGATTTGCGAATATTATACCATCTTTGCATCTCTGGGATGAATCCCACTTGGTCATGGTGTATGATCTTTTTAATGTATTGTTGGATGTGGTTTGCCAATATTTTGTTGAGGATTTTAGCATCTATGTTCATCAGCGATATTGGCCTGAAGTTTTCTTTCTCTGTTGTGTCTTTATCTGGTTTTGGGATTAGGATGATGCTGACTTCATACAAAGAGTTTGGGAGTCTTCCATTATTTTGGATTTTTTTGGAATAGTCTGTGAAGGATAGGGGTTTGGTCTTCCTTAAATGCTTTGTAGAATTCTCCTGTGAAGCCAACTGGTCCAGGGGTTTTGTGTGTTGGGAGTTTTTTGATTACTGCTTCAATTTCATCTGCTGTTATTGGTCTGTTCAGGCTTTCTGCTTCTTCTTCATTGAGTTTTGGAATATTGTATCTTTCTAGGAATTTGTCCATTTCACCTAGGTTTTCAAATTTCTTGGCATACGGTTCATTGTAGTAACTTCTTACAATTTTTTGTATTTCTGCGGTATCAGTTGTAATCTCTCCTCTTTCATTTCTGATTGTGCTTATTAGGACACATGTTTCATTATGGCCTCTCCCCATGGGGAATACCTTAATTTGGGTTCCCTCAACTGTAGAAACTGAGAAAAGGATTTGAGAGCCAGTAGTTTATTTGGGAGTAGATCCTGGGAATTTGGAGTGAGGGAGCTGAGTGAGTGACACAAGGGGAAAAAGCCAGTATAAAAGTGTATTATTGAGGTTACTCCTTTGGAGAACCTGGTCCTCCTTAGAATCATTCAGAGGCCACACAGAATTGACCAGTAAAGAACAGGAAATTAGAGCATTTCACCACCAGCCCCCTGTGGGAGGAACTCTAGCCTGCAGAATCCTCCCGTCTGCCTCGAATGAGAAATAAGTTGTCCGAGACACAATCTTGCTGTTCTGGCAGGAAGGGGGGTGGCATTTCTCTCTAGTGGAGAATGCCCTGAGCCCTTCTCTCAGATGGCTTTTATTGGGAATGGTATGTGTAGGTGTACACAGCATACATGCATAGTTCATCAATCAATGTCAAAAGGCTATAGTCATACAAAAACAGGTATTATCTATAGAGAACAATTGAAGAAACACAGTGATTTGTCATAGGTCAGGGTCTGTTAGTCATGCTGACACCAGAGGGTCTTTAAGACGTGTTTCACGAGATAAGAAGTTTACTCTTTATGCCTTATACTTAAACATTTGGTTTATATCACCAGGGCTATACAAAACTAAGCAGAGCAGGCTTCAAAGGATACAATGTATTTATCAGGCTTGATTCCCACAGGAACCCTTGGTGTTAAGAGTTGGGACATGCCTGCCACCTGTGTTTTTACCTGGTTTTCCAGGGAGACATACTAGCCCCTTTTGGGGCTTGCTCTTGCGGGGCTACAGTCCCAGAAACCACACAGAGTGGTCCCCAACAGCTCCCATCTCCCCATCAGTTAAGGGTTAACCCTAGGGTGTTAATTGACAACATTTACAGGCTGCTCTTAAAAGTGAGCCAGGTAGGCTCCTACAGTGTCTTATTCCATTTAGGCTGATAAAACACCATACACTGAGAGGTTTTTCAACAACAGAAGTTCATCTCTCACATTTCTGGAGGCTAGAAGTCCAAGATCATGGCACTAGAAGGTTTGGTGTCTGGTGATGACTCAGTCCCTGGTTCACAGACTGCTGCGTTTTTGTTGTTGTTGTTGTTTTCCTATGTCCTCACATGGCAGAATAAGCAAGGGATCTCTCTGGAGGCTGTTTCATGAGGACACTAGTCCTATTCACAATGGCTCTACCCTCTTTACTTAATTATCTCTCTAAGGCCCCACCTTCTAATACAATCACCTTAGGGGTTAAGTTTCAACACACGAATTTGGGGTGGCAAGGACACAAACGTTTAGACCATAGCACACAGCATTAGCTACAGCCTTGAAACTGAAGCAGAAAGAGATCTAATGTTTCCTGAAGGTCAAATGATGCCAGCATGAGGTCAGTGTGATCTCGTATCAAATGGTACACTTATGGAAACTGAAATCAGATGTGGCTCAAGGGGAAGGGACATGGGGCACCAGAGGTGTCTACTACCTAGAATAAAATCCAATCTCCTGTGTGGGGGATATAAGCCAGGTTGCCAGCATTGTGGGTACATAGTGGGAATAGGAGGCTGGGTATGAAGGTAGTAGAATTAATCGTTCTAATTTGGGTTTGGCAAATAACTCCCATTAGCTACGTTTTGTTATCAAGAACAGATTTTCCTTAATTCACCCCCCACCCAATTCTGATGCCTGCTTTAACCCTTTCAGGCCCAGGCACCTAATGCTAAGGAGCCTGTCCACATGCATGCCCCCTCATGGCCAGCTGAGATTTGCTGAGGTTTGTGTCCTACATGCAGGTGCAGAGGGTAAGCATTGAGGAAGCGCCCTTGCACCCCCCTAACTGGTCTCCAGGTATCTAATGTGTCAGGGCACAGAAGTTTGAAGACCCTTGGGAGATCACCTTTGGGTCTGAGCATTTAGCCCTTCTGTCTCAGACTCAGCCCAGGCAAACCTTGGTTGTGGCCCTTAATGCACCACCCTCCCACAGCCGTTGGGAGGGACCTTTGAGTGTGGCAACTCAGAGATCAGGGGTCGTAGGGACCTGCACTGGCTCTGAATTTTGGAGGAGGCTGGAACCCCTGGGCACCTGTGGGTTGTCCCAGCTCACCCCAATGGACCATGCAGGTGCCCTGTGATTAAACCTTGAGACCTCTTGGAGTCTGTTTTCATCTCTTACTGGCTGTGCTGGGCCAGGGAGACTCTTTCTCTTCCCTCGCCCTGCCCCACAGCCAATAAAATCAGAGGACTGTTAGAAGATTGCAGTGCTTGTGAGTAGCTAAAGAATGCAGCTAGCTTTCAGAATTAATGTCTCTATGAGTTTGACTGCTCACATAAGTAATATAACTCATATAAGTGGAATCACACAGTATTTGCCCTGTGACTGGCTTCTTTCACTTAGCATGTCCTCAAGGTTCATCCACGTTGTAGCATGTCAGTATTTCCTTCCTTGTAAGGCTGAAGAATATTGCACTGCATAGATAGATCACATTTTTATTCATTCATCTGTGAGTGGACATTTGGGTTGTTTCTACCTTTTGGCTATTGTGAATAATGCTGCAATGAACACTGGTGTACAAGTATCTGCTTGAACCTGTGCTTTCCCTTCCTTTTGTGCCCATACCCAGAACTGGCATTGCTGGATCATATGGTAATTCTGTGCTAGTTTTTCTGAGGAACTGCCATGTGGTTTTCAACAGCAGCTGTACCATTTTACAAAAACGAAAACAAACAAACAAACAAACAAACAACAACAACAAAGGTTCCAATTTCTCCGTATCCTTGCCAGCACTTATTTTCTGGGTTGTTTTTTTTTAGAGTAGCCACCCTAATGGCTGTGACATAAATTTATTTTTAAGTATAATTTGATTTCACTATGATAAACACAAAGCCATTTTCACTTGCCACAAATTAGAGGAAACTGAAAATAAACACATAGTACTAAAATTTTAAGTTTTCCTCTTTATGATCTAATCATCCCCTCACCTACCGCCAATACTGCTCATATATTACTGCACTAGGAGTGTGACTACAACAGGTTCTCTGTTCTGTTTACCTGCTGTGCCCTTTCTCATCCTCACTTTTTAAGGTCCTAAAGCTTAATTGCACATCAGACCTATGCTATAAGAAGTGATAAATCAATACTGTCAAGAAGTAGTGCCCTGCTTATCAATAGCTGCATAAAAACCACCCCAAAACTTAGTCTCTTAAAAGAACAATGGTTATTAATTTTGCTTAGGAATCTGTGATTTGGCAGGAATTACTTGTGATATTTGGGGACTCAGCTGGGTTGACTTGAACTGCCAGGGGCTGGAATAGTTAGGAGCTGCCTGGAATCTTTGTCTCTTTAATGGAGTCGCAGGGCCTCTCTGTGGCATCTCTCCATGGTTTCTCCAGCACAAGTCTCTCAGAGTAGCTAGACTCCTAATTGGAAGCTCAGGGCTCCAAGAGACCCAGATAGAAGCCTGCAAGGCCACTTCTGCCACAAGGGGCAGCAAGTCACTTAGACTAGCCCAGATTTGAGGGGAAAGGACATAGATCCCGTAGCCCAGTGGAAGGAATGTCAAAGAATCTGTGGCCGCCTTTAATCCACCAAAGGGAGACATTTGTTCTGCAGGTGCTCCACTCTGAGAACATGAGTATCCTAGGCAAATAGAACATCCCAATTTGAGTGTGAGGAACAGGATGAAACCATGATTTGGGGGAGAGAGAAGTAGATAGGAAAATGGGAGGCTGATGGATTGAGAGTTCTTTTTGTTCCTGGTTGCCCCCGTGAGGCCAACTTTCACAAGCTAAGAGCTGAAAACAATTATCAAGCAGCAGTCTGCCATATCTTTTGGACTTGCAGTTTATTCATCATTGCCTTTGAATTCTTTCTGGTCCTGAGCGGAGCCTGTGTGCCTTTCCAGTCTTTGTGGGACTTAACAGTGCTATTTTACACACCCATGGTGTGAAATAAATGGAGGCAATATCTGAATCTTTTGACAGGCTGGACTGTGGCTTTAATGACTCATGTGCTAGAGGGTGTGTGGGAGCCAGATGCAGTCAAGCAGGCCAAGACTTTCCGGAGCTCTAGAAGGAGCATGTTCAGTTCCAAATGACAGAGCATGGAATTGCAATATAGTGCTGTTTTGATTTTATAAATATTCTGTCATATATTAGGAGCCACTTCAGCTTAGCTGTGACAATAGCCCTTTTGGTATTTTTCAGATGAGTAGGTGACAATGTATTTCATCATGGGACACTTTTGAGGGTAAAAGAAGATGCTATTGATAGTAATGACAATAAAATGGGCCTAAATCAGGACTGTACCCAGAAAAGGACTTCAGATATTTTTATCCCTCAGCCATTTTCACAACCAGTCCCTTCAATAAGCCTGGGGTGAGCATCCCCTCTGCTGTGTCAGGCACCCCCCGGGGCAGGTTCCATGCAGGCTCCATGCAGGAGGTGGTGAAGGGAAGACTGGTTCTTGCCTTTATGCAGCTTCCTACTGAATTATAGGAGGCACAGTTGAAAAAATTCGCATCTACTGTGATCGAGTTCCCGGACATGGGTGTTGCAGGAGTTCAAGGGAGATTCAGTGTGGTTGGAGGCAGTGGAGGAAGTCCTCTGGAGAAGGAGTCACTTGCAATGAGTCTTGAAGTTGCAGTGGGCTGGCACAGGGAGAGCACAGCCTAGGCAGGAGTTCCTGTGAGTCTTTGCTTCAGCTAAGATGTTCCAGTCAGTGACATATGTGCTATGTATGCAGGTAAACGTCTGGGAAGCACATTGGCAAAAGACAGGAAAATGGAGCAGACCAGTGAAGGCTGAACCAACAAATCAAAGATGAGGGGGAGTGCTGGAAGAACTGTGCCTGGAGCACTTCCTGGAAGCACTTTATTTTCCTTCAAAGTTGAGTTTCATCTCAGGGACCTTGATTTAGGTATGACATCCTTCATGAGGCTATTTCAAAAATGGAGCATGTCAAAGTCCCAGCCGCTCCAGCTTTTCAATAGTCACATTTTCCAATCTGGCCTGCCTCGTCTAGATTTTGTGAAAGATTGTGTGATTCCTCTGCTCAAGAATTTTAAAAGACTCCCCCTTGTTTATAGTATAGACTCTCTCTGGTCCTTAGCCTAGCATATAAAGTCTTGCATGATCTAAAGGCAGGACTGTTTCAGTTGCAAGTGACAGGAGCACAAGTCAATCAAGAATGTGGACCTGAGAGCAGGATCATTGTCTCTTTTCTCCGTATCTCTATTTCCAGCCCCTAAAACGATGCCCAGCATGAGAAGGCACTCAATAAGTATTTGTTAAATGAATAAATGAAATGAGGTTAAACAAAAAAGGGGCAATACATGCATGCCCTTGTAACTAAGAGACACAGGACTGTAGCTGACCTCAGAACTACCTGGGTCCAGGGATTCATGCATCATCATTCCTCTACCTATGTCCCTATTTCTGTCTCTAGCTCTAGTTCTATCACTCTCTGTCTCACCCTCCATCCCTCCCATGTGCTTCTGTGTGCATGCTGTTGTCATTCTATCTTGCTGAAGTTGGCTTTTCTCCAGGTGATGGACATGGTAGAGCCAGTGCTTGAAGACAAAGCCACATACAGCTCCAGGCTTAAACTACAGAAGAAAGGCTGTCTCCATTAACAATTTAAAAAAATTCCCAGGGAGGTACTCTCATTGGTTAGGCTAGGGTCACATGAGATTTCTCTACCACAATCAATGTGGAAAGGGGCATGGGAGACCATTGCCCTGACCTGGATCATGTGTCTGGTGGGAGGCTCAAGCAGTGTACTGTGTTTGGGGCCAAGGAGGAGCAGTTCACCAAAGGAAAGAGCTGTTATCAGGAGTTGAGGTCCTTGGTACTGGCAGGAAAAACAAATAAACCTCCAAATATCTAAAGACTAGTACATAAATACTCCCTAAGAAGGAGAGTCAGGTGGGAGTCTTGGGATAGCCCACAGGGCCTACAACATACTTAAAATGGATTTGAGGTCTGTTTTATCTTTTTGAATCTGCTTGTTTTAACGGAAAAGCAGTGCTTTAAAGAACTCACTATTGAATCAAATCTGTGCTCTAGGAAGTTGTGCCATTAAGTATTCTGTGTTGTTGTGGTTTTTTTTTTTTTTGCACCTCTTTTGACACTGCCTTATACCCTCAAAGGTCTGTATTGCCCACCTTGAGAAGCCAGACTTGACCTTAACTATTTTCTTCAGACCTGTTTCCTGACTGCCCTGGAGTCATGCCACATCCATTCTCCCCTCTCTAGGTTGTCCTCCCTTGCCCTCTCTGCCTCTTCTGGCCTTGCACACCTTCAAGGTGCTCACCCAGTCCCACATCCTTTATAGTGTCTTCCTGGGTCACTCCCTGTGTCTTTTAGACACAGCATATTATGGTGGAAAGGGCCCTTAAGATCAAGCTGCAAGTTCTAACTTTGTCACCAGTTCTCTGTGTGATCTCTCTGCAAGTTATTTCCTCTGTCTGTAATTCAGCTTCCTTTTTTTTTGTGAAATGAGGGACAGCATTGACCCTCTTAGTTAACAAAGGGCAGCTTCCAGCTCCTTCTGTGCCTGCCCAGGTGCTCCCCATCTCCCCATCCCATCTTGGCAATCTTCCAGCTAGGAGGATTGTTCGCTGTACTAGCCAAATTCTAGGACACTCTATTGGTTTAGAAATTCAGGAGCTAGAGCTTTTTTTTTTTTTTTTTACTGGTAAATGTAAAGAATTTAAGGTCAGTGTTTATATTAAGGATCCCTCCCTCCCTTTCTGTCTCATTTAGGAAGAGGGCCCTCCCACACTCTTCCCCTTTCCCTATTCTTTTTCTAGCAGGGACTGGAGTGAAGCCTAGGAAAAGAAGGACACTGGATAATACGGCTGAGCCAAGCATATTCTCTGTGTGATCCCATCTGGCTCAGAAGAAGGTCAAAGCCCCAGCTGACTCCTGCTCTGTACCTGGTAGCAAAGGCTATTCTTGTGGTCAAGGCTGCTCTGGCTCAGTATCATTTTAGCCTCCTCTTCTCTCCCATCTCCTGTCCTCTCCCCTCCCAATAAGTAGCACAGAGCTAGGCACCCAGAAAATGTGTTCTGATTGATAGGATGTGGCAGAGAAAATTGCTTATGAAAGATTTAAAGAGGAGCACACAATTCACAAAAGGACAAGTTTGATTTTATGATTATTCATTCTCAAGCAGGACAAGGAAGGGCATGGCATCAGGAAATTGAAAGAATGTTCTCAAAATATTTTATTTTTGCTTCAAAACTTTAGCCTCTGCTTTTATGAATAGTATAGACATATACTATGAAGTGATATCTAGTGGTATGGACTTGCTACAGAGTACAAATAATTATCTGGGGGAAAATGTTTCCCCAGAGTGATTCTAAAAGGATGGGAAGGAACCTAGGTCCTCTTCTAATGTTGTGTCTCCAATGGAATACTTCTAGGCCAGGGCTGTCAAACTCATTTTCACCAGGGTCCATATCAGCCTTATGATTGCCTTCAAAGGGCTGAATGCAATTTTAGGACTGTATAAATGTAACTACTTAACAGTTAAGCGAGAGCTCAGCACTGCCACCAGGTAGAAACAAGGTGCCGGGCCGGATAAAACAAGACTCCCGGATTCAGCCCATGGGTCTTGTGTTTGCCACCTGTGGGCTAGGCCATAAAAAAGAAATTTTTACCCTTTGCAACAGTGTGGATGGACCTGGAGTACATTATGCTAAGTAAAATAAGCCAGTTGGGGAAAGACCTAGCATATACCATATGATTTCACTCATATGTGGAACATAATGAACAAACTGAACTAACAAGGAAAATGGGGACTGACTCATAGATGGAGAACAGGATGACAGCTAGTGGGGGGTGGGGAAAGTTAGGGGATGGAGGGATTGAGGAAAATGGAAACAGGACTCATGAACATGGACAACAGTGTGGTGATTTCTGGGGGAGGAGGTATAAGGGGACTGACTAAAAGGTAATGGGAAATAATACAATAAAGCCCTGGCTGGTATACTCAGTGGATTGAGTGCTGGCCTGAGAACCAAAGGGTTACCAGTTTGATTCCAAGTCTGGGCACAAGCCTAGGTTGTGGACCAGGTCCCCAGTAGGGGGTGTGTGAGAGGCAACCACACATTGATGTCTCTCTCCCTCCCTCCCCCTCTCTGTAAAAATAATAAATAAAATCTTTAAAAATACAGTAGAGATTAAATAAAATACTAATGTGCTATTGGTGCTCAAGTCAGTGCAACCAAGAAACATTCAAAGCCTTGGTAGGTGTCTTGTCAGGCTGTGGGCTTGCTATGTTTCCAAATGGTTGTATCTTTCTTAACAGAACATGGAAAGCCTAAATTTGGGTGTCAAATGTATTCTCCAATACCAGGGTTGTCATGGAGTTCAGTGGAATTGGTAGGAAAAGACAGGGGGCTTCATCTGCAACTGTAGAAGGTTAGCTAAATGGAATTAGACTTTTGGTAAGTTGTTTTCCTGACTCAGGCATGTACCAAACTGGCTACTGTGTCTTGAGGCCCTGGGCAAGCATCCAAGTCCTGCCGTCCTAAATTGCTCCTAGAGGAAAAGAAGCCTGTTTCTCTCTGTACTTCTTAAAGTGTTACTTTGATTGGACAGGAGATAGCAAGGAGTCTGTTTAGAAATATTGCTATTATTACTCTGTCATGGTTATATTTTTAAATTATACTTTCTTTTTGCTTTGCCAGGAGCAAATGATAACACAGATTTGCACTGCAGAGCCAACCAAAGCTGTGTAGGGTTTGCCCAGACAGGTTTGAAAATGTATTCTAGGCCCATTGCTGCCTAAACAGAAAGCCTTTCCCCACCTCCCCATCCCCAGGTCAGGGGTCCATGCTTTTTATTAAAAAAACAAAACAAAACAAAAACTCTTTTAAAACATAAAATAAGTTTTATTGTCACTATAAAAGTAATGTATTTTGTTGTTTATACCAATATTACTTGGCAAATACATAAAAGTATAAAAAGAAAACCAGATATCATCTATAATACCAGAAAGCAGAAATAACAACTATTAAATTTTGGCATATTTCTTCCTACCCTTTTTTCTAAATATTGATACAAAACTATGGATGCAAAATGTTCCCAATACACTTATATTACATATTCAGGAACATATTGCAAAAATAATTTTGTACCTTTTATCGCTTTGTGATATCACAACCCCCAAATAAGCATTATAAGATTTTTGGTTTATTCCCTCCAGCCTTTTATCTGTATATTGATACAAAACCATGCATGCAAAATGCTCCCAATATATTTATATTACATATTAGGAACACATCGCAAAAATAGTTTAGCATCTTTCTTTTGATAGACTTTTGGTGTAGACTTCCTCCTAGCTGTCTTCTCATATTAGTGATACAAAACTATGAATGCAAAATGTTCCCAATACATTTATATTACATATTAGAAACACATCGCAAAAATAGTTTAGCATCTCTTTTTGATCACTTAATATTTCACAACTTAGAAATAACCACTATTAAAGTTTTGGTATATTTCCTCCCAGCCTTTCATCTGTATATTGAAACAAAGCTACATACAGAATACTCCCTATATACTTAGATTGCTTAATGGGAACAGTGCAAAAATTTTGCACTTTATTTTTATTTTTTTTGTTGTTGTTCAAGTACAGTTGTTTCCATTTTCCCCATACCACTACCCCTGCCCCAGCCATCCCCACCTCCCACTCTCGATCCTACCCCTTTTTAAAATCACCAAATATTTCACCAGGAGCACATTCTCATGTTACTTATTAAAGGCACCATATTTTATTAATCCAGTCCTTTGTTGTTGGCCATTCAGGATGTTCCTAATTTCCATCCTTAAAAATACCGAGATGAACATTTTTATGTATTCGTTTTCTGTGATTCATGCAGTTTTAATGTTTTTTTCTTGACTGCTTAAATGAACCCAACATATTAAAGATGACCCTGTGTCTGCGATACTTATAGCTAATGTTTTTTCAGTTGTTGTTTGCCTGAGCATAAACTCTTTGTTTTAACATAAGCATGAATATAAAAATCCTATGCCTTATGTAAGTTTCAATCCATTAAAAATAAACTTAAAATAATAGTGAAGGACACAAACAGTGGCCCTCCCCAACCTCCCATTAAACTATGAAAATATAACTTGGTGTTTCCCTCCTCCCACCATGGCGGCCATTTTCTTCCTTGCTCAGGGTTCATTTTTCTCCTGATCTTGTCATTTGATTGGTCTTGTAATACTTACCAGTTGTTTTGCTATGAAGATAGGTGGCTCCCAGACTTTTCAGTTATCAATCTGTCACAAGTGCACAGTGGTATCTCGTGACATGATGATCCCCGAGATGTCTGAGGTCTGTGCATCCTTGACTCAAGGTTTCCATGTCACCCATGACTCCTAAGGACTTTTTAGAGAATTACGTTTCATAGTGTTACAAAAAACATGACATAACAAAAACACAGAAAATTAAAGAAAGAAAAACCTCAGCTCAAATCCCACCACCTTAAGCCACCAGTATGCTTGTTACATGTCCTTTCCACTTTTCAATAATGGTGTCCATGTGATTTTATGTCCCTGATTTCTAAAACTTGATATCATAAGCATTTTGCAGGTTTCTATATAGTCTTTATAAATATTATTTGCAATGACCAAAAAAGTTTCCATTGAGTAAGTTAACCCTTATGGTTGAACATTCCATTTGATTGAAACTACAGAAAGTACCAAATATGGGCCAGAGATTTTAAATGGAGTTAAATCATGCCTTTGGGGTAGGAGGGGACTTGTACACAGCTAGGTATTTTATAGTCACTAATTAGGCATCCTGGGGCCAAACTTGAGACTCCCCCCAGGAAGTGTACAGTGTGTAGGCAAAAGCCAGTTATAAAACTAATCAGTTTCACATTGAATTTTTCTAACCAAACTAATTCACCTCCATTTCCTGCTCTAGTCACCAATGTGCTGTCCCTACATCACAAGGTCTGAAGGAAGAGGCCTCAAACAAATCCTTAAACTCCAGAAATCCCACTTTTCTTGTCTATAGTTGTTTATTTTGACTGCCTTATCCTATTTATCTCTTGAGGTTGTCGCAAGTAGAAAATATGAAAGCATTTGTAAAAGCAAGATGTTGTAATTACTATGATTTTCATTAGTGTGGTTTTTGTGGCCAGGCCTTTAAAAGGTCTGCTCTTGGGATACCAGTCTGGTCTAGGGAGGAGGTAGGGGTGGGGATGGGGAACAGGTGAAGAAGCTGCCTTGGGAGAATCACACTTCAAAATAATCAAGACTCTCACTACCTTCTCAGCTCCCAGGACCACCTCCCGAACTCCCACCACTTCTTAGTTGATAGAGCTCCACATTGAGCAACCATGGGAAATGGAAGTCTTCTTGGGGCTTCTCCCTAATGGATAAATTTATAATCCCCACAGGGGTCTAAGCTGTTTTGAACATGCCAAAGACATCAATTGTGGAGCAGGGGGAGGGAGTCAAAGATGGCAGATAGGTGAAGTATTAGGAAAGAGCTAGCAGGTCTTTGTTCATTTCTTGAGCAGTAGCTAATGGACGGACGGGGATGAGTGAGGTGTAGGATGGCAGAGAGATACACATTTGCTATAACTGGTGTATATATACTGTTTTTCCATTAAGAGTAATGTAATCATTCTAAATATGAATGCAAATATAAAGTTCCAGGGTTATGGGATGTTACACTGCAGGCCAATGGGAACATGGAGCTCTAAAAATGTATGCCAACTTGGATATATCACCTGATTCAAGCCTTTAATTCCTATCAATAATCTTTCATCAATCTTCCAAAAATGCTTTTGGAACCTATTTAAATTTTCATGTTGCACAGTCTCTCAGGAAACTGCCTAAAAGTTAACTCCCAACTCCCACCTGTGTAGGATCAACTACTCTCCAAGTGTTGCCCTGAGCTCTGTAGTTCAGGATGGGGGTGGGGGGGGTGGGGAACAGAACAAATCCAGCTCCCTGCTGCCCCGTCTGCCTTGGTGACTTGACAGGTATGGTGTTTTAAAACAACCCGCAAAATAATTTGCACTGCAGAGTCCTTATTAGGTTTTTTTAATTGGACAGTTGCCCATATGAACGGAAATGAAAAGCAGCATACAACATTCAATCTCCCAGCACTGGAGTATGTCCAACTGTTTTCCTGTTTTGTTTGGGTTCCACTTTAGTCCTTGTCTGAATGCACACATAAATTTTTACAGAGTCGCAACCACTGCCTTTTTTGTGGCCCTGGTTATTGGCATCTAGTTTTCCAAGTAACATTGACACACATCTGTTCAAATCAATTGACGTTCCCATCATGACTGACTCATTTGGCGGGAAAAACAAGTTTATGTGCCAATTGGAACAAAGAAGCATGGGTATGGGACAGCAGCAGGGAGAAATGGTAGGAGAGGGTTATTTCGACGTACAGACCATAAAACATTTTCCAATAACATTTTTAAAGGACGTATAATATTACACTGAGTGATTGATTATATTTTACTCCATTCTGTGGGACAATTGGGTGGTTTTCAATACCTAGTGAGTTAAAATGGATATAAATTATAGACTTCGAGAGATCATTGTATTTTCTTGAAACAGGAGTCTTCTGTGTCCAGATCCAGGTCAAGAGTGTTGATGTAGTGTTCCTTTGTTGGAAAAAAAGAGTCAGTACTGCTAACTGGAGATGCTGGATGCCTTAAAAATATTTGTATGATTACATTAAAAATTATGTTCAATTCTAGCTTATAAAAGCAACCTGTATATCTTGTTCCACAACTTACAGAAGTGTCAAGTTTTAAACTTAGAAGTAAACTAAGCTTTCCCTAGTTTAAGGGCCACACCTGTGTAATAAACGTTAACACAATGCTGTATGCACTTAGCTTTCTCACTAACAAATAACATGTGTTGGGAGAACAAACACTGAAAAAACAATGGAAAGGTGCCTCTCTGAAGATGGTAACATTGGATCAATTAATCAGGTGACTGTACATTGACTCCCTTTACATAATAAGTCTCTCACACATTATGATGCACACTTAGCAATGTTGAAAAACAATTTAAACAATACCTTAGAGAGTTGTTAAAGTGAATTTATAGTCTGGAACGAATTGCCATATTCTTAATTGACACAGAAATGTTTGGCTGAAATATTGCTTTATTCACATTTTTGTCCTTGGAGGAAAATCTAGGCACAGCGCAACTTCGATCTTGTGAATAATAATGGTGCAAGCTGACTATTTTAAGTCAGAAAAGGGCACCACGCAGTCAGAGGGCAGTTTGGACGCCCTCAATCTCGATGCCTCTTGGGGGCCCTGGGCAAAGGGCCGCTGAACTTCTGGAAGGCAACGGCCCCTAGTCAGGATCACTTGGTCCTCGTCCTCGGCCCCTCTCAGTCCCCAACCCACCGGGTCTCTCACCTGGGTCCTGCAGGCGCCCAGTGGAAGGAGCTGGATGGCGCGGGCCAGGTCCTCCCGGAGGGTTGGATGCCACCGGGTCTCCTTCTGGCTCGAGGGGGACCGGTGCAGAGCAGGGAGAAAGGGAGAAGGGAAGCTGGTGAGAGGCAGGAGGGCAGCCTCGAGATACCTCCCCACTTCCATGTGCAGAGGCAGGTGGGAGTGGGAACCTGTTCGCCGGCTAGGCCTGGGGATTGCGGGCCTGAGGGGACTTGGGGCAGCCCGAGAGGGCGGGAGCCCACTCCAGGGCTTTCCAGCCTGGGGATCGCGGCTCTGAGGAGGGGCGACAGCTGCTGCGGGAAGCCGGGCTTGGCCAAGTTGTCTTGATCCTGGCGCCCCTGGGAGCCTGAGGGTCCGCGGCGGCCAGAAGGGCCTCAAACCGTCCTGCAACTGCCCTCGGTGCAAAGGAGTCAGAGAGCGGGAGTTTCGGCCGGCTGATCCCAACTCCCACCCAGCTCCAGACCCCTGCAACCTCCTCCTCCCTAGATGGGAGCCCTCTCTCCGGCCCTCGGTGGGATCAGTTCCAGGAAGCCCATCCAGACCAGAAGGGGGCTTTGTGTTTTGTTTCTTTTAAGAGAACATAAAGCGTGGAAATGTTCCACACCTCCCTTTGTCTGCCAACAGTCCTTTACATCCCGGTTCACCAGGTCAAAAATAAATATCTAAGGCTTAGATTCTAAGGGATTTTCACAGCAAAGGGCGCCCTCAGCCAGAGAACGAGCCCTCTCTTTCCTAGGCCGGCTTTCAAGCTCCTAGCCTACTGGGAACCTCAGTGAAAAGAGGAGGTGGTGTTAGAGGTCGACAGATGTACAGCACTAATTAGTAACAGTATCCAGAGTTTTGGGGGTGCCAAAGGGCTCTTCAGTCAACAGCTGAGGTGCTGCCATTTTCTCCAGAACTGCCAAGCGAGTGCCTTGTCCTTGTGTGAGCCTCAGGCCACCGCTTTCAGAGTGAAATTCTGGGACCATTTTGGGAGAGGGAACAAGAGCAGCTACAAATGCAGGGCCTCACTGAGGGGCCACCCTCTCAAATCCCCGCTCTCCCAGCAGGCCTCAGATCGGGCCGGTCAGCCACTTCCCACGGCGCCTGGAAGTCACTGGCTTGCATGGAACCTCAACTCACCGCATCCTCCGCCGGTCGAGCTCGAGGGCAGTCCCCCGAAACACAGCTAGAGGGAAGGGAGAGGAAGGGGACAGAAACTTTCATCTTTCTTGGACTCCAAAAACCTTTCCAGGCGCAGGGCGTGAGGTCATGTACCAGGAACAACAGAATGGCCTGGGGACTGCTTGCAGTGGGTCACCCTGTGCTGCCCCCCTTACTCTTTTTCCATTCCCCCACACCCATTTAGTTGTTGAGGTCTGAGGTAGGCTTTCTTCATTTTTGTCGTGTGGGCGGCATTCTAAGTGATCAGGCAGGGAATTTTTTCAATCGCTTACATTTTCCTTGGGCAGGGAATGGGGTGCTAAAATGAAGCACCTTGCATTGATACCTATTTACATATTCAGAGACCGGCAAATGTTTGATGGGGGATAACTGAGCACCTCCTGGGGCGGACACCACAGGCGCTGCACTAGGACTTACCTGGTGGGTGGACTCGTGCGGGAGTCCCAGCCTTGCCCGGGCAGCAGAAACAATACTCCAGATTACCTATCACCCGCTGCAGTACTGTTCCCGCTGCTAGGGCACGGCTGAGTGCGGGCACCGCGTCCGTCCTGGCGCGCCCCACCCCTTCAGCCCCCAAGCCCCAGCAGAGCGCCCTCTCCCCAAATCTGGTGGTGCCTCGTGGGAGGAGAATGGTGAGGAACGAAGACAAAGAGAGACCACCCCCCCCCCCCCACACACACGTACCTGCTGCTGAGTTGGCTTTGGGAGTGGATGCCTTGCAGGAACACACGTCCAGCAGAACCCCACCTTCCAACTTCCCCGCGAGGGGGTATAGCAGCGCCTCACGTTTTGAACAATCTAAAGCACTTCAAAACATGAATTGCTGCTGTATCCCCTCGGAGTCAACAAAGGGGGACTGCTCTGGGGTGCCTGCAGGTTGAGAGGACAGGGTGACTAAAAGGAAGCCCCACCCTACCCCACCCACTGGCCAGGAATATAGCAAAACTTGCGATGAAGACACTTCATTCCAAATAGACGTACTTTTTAGAACTTCACCATCAGATTTCCTAGATTGATAGTAGAGTGGAGGGTGTGACTCTCAATTTCTTTTCCCAGAGGATGAATCTTGGAAAAGTGTACAGGTGAAAAGAAGAGGGGCAGGAGATAGGAATTAGGGTGGTAAAATAATCTTACCTCTGAAAGTAATAATAAAATAAATTGAGGCAGTTTGGCATCTGGATTACTCTTGCCAGCTTCGAAGTCTTGGTGAAATTTCCTCCTGCTGCACATTAGAAATCCTAAGACTCATTGAATATCCCCATTAAAAAAAAAAAAAACTTTTTCATTTATTGACCTAAAGGAGATCACCAAAGCAACTCTGGCAGTTTTAGCTGATTCTAACATACAGGATAGCTGGGAAATACAGAGCCCTCCATCTAAGCATCAGAATCCCCTTTTAACCTGCCACTGCTTCATTCTTACAGCAAATACCCTGCCTTGAGTTATTTTTAAAGGTGTCAAAGAATGAGAGGTAACTGTCATTGGATGAAATGCTGGCTCTTTACATGTGAAACTGGTCACTCAAACTTATCTATAAATAATTTATACTTTTCAATGTCACCTATGAAAACATCAATCAAACCATTTAAACACTTTATGCCAAATTACTCCTTCCTTTCTTAAACAGCTCCACACAAACTGTTTCACATCCTGAAATGGCTGGCACTGTGCATATTCCTTAATGATTAACTCGTTAGATACCACTTTTCCTTTTTAAAATGGACACACATTAGCAGTAAGTTACACACATCCTCCCCCACTGTTTAAACGAAAGTCAATTAAGCACAGACGAAACTACCCAGTAACCCTCAATCACAAACCTGAATGTTAAAACAACAAAACCAGCACCAAACTCTAATTAATGGCTTTGAAAGTTAAAATACATTTCAATAGAAATAATAGATAATTAAAGTAGCCAAGTCTGCTTAGTGTTTTGGTTCATTTAAAAGTTATATCGGTTTTTCAAAATGATATTGTGTCCTATTTGTTAGTAAATATATGGTGCACACTATTTAATGAGATTAAGTGCAAAATTCATCACACCAGTCTGAGACCCAGTGTTGCCAAATACAGTATTTCTGTCATGGTAAACAAAATCATTAATAATAATAATTCCACTCCCTAAATTGAGAATACGATTAAGTGTATATAAATTCCTTCTTGTTTTGGCTATGCTATTTACAACTTTTACATTGACTTTTGGGATTTATGTAGAAAAACGTCCTTGGTTGCCCTTAAAAAGAAAACAAAACATGTTTAGCAAATGTGCAATTACACTTCAAGACTCCACAACCATCTCCCATTTACATATTTAAGTTCCACACAAATATGTGAACTATTACATCAGATGTTAAAGTCATCCCTAATTTAACATTTCCTTGGTTGACTACTCAGAAAAACAAAAGTGCATTCCAAACAGCAATGGTGTCAAAGGCGAAGGGCCCTTCCAATTGCTCTGCAAACTGCTCACTGGAATCGAATTCATTTGTACCCTTCACTTAACCCCTTTCTTCTCTCCCAGTGACAGTACAACGACTTACGTTCATAAAAAGCTACCTCACAATCGTATTCTACGGATTTCCCCTTAGATTGAAATATACTTACGAAAAGAGATGACAAAGAGGCATTTTGTCACTTTAGGAGAGGGTCAGCGGCTGATACAATAGACAAAGAATCGATACTTTCGAGTTGCCCATTGTCCCACCCCTTTCCGAACTGAACTGTGTTTGGCTAAATCGTGTAAGAGCCAAAGAATACAAGTCTTCCTCCGTTCATACTTTACAACGTTTTGTCCTAATTGTGCAGATGCTTTCTTTCCCTCATCCCAAACACACGATGTATCTTCCCTGGGCGCATTCGTGCCAAACTTTCCTAATGTCAACTTTCCTACAGGGAAAATTAAACAACCTTGAAAGTTTTACTTGGTAAAAAGACAATGAAAAATTAACCACACATTTATTTTCAAGAGATATTTTACTGCTTGCAAAGAAGAGCCATGAAAAGTCCATTAACAGTCTGTGAAAACCAGTCGCACCCGACCCTGGCGAAGCCGACGATCGGTTACTGCCCCTCACTCAGTTTTCTCTTCCCTTCCGTCAATGTTAGCTCTTTTCCCAGCCCGTTTCCTAAGAATTTTTCCGGCTGCTCTACTGTGCTAAATACTTTCAAGGTCCCCAAACGTGCTTTAGAACCCCAAAGCAACACAAAACTTTTTCATCATTGTCACCAGATTTTTTTCATTTTGCCGGTAACCTACGTTACTGGGGTGGGGGGAGAACGCCAACCAACAAGTCCCTTAAAAAAATCGCGTGTCACCTCTCGATCCACTCGAAAATGGCGCCGAAATCGAAGAACTTCTTAAATTTCATTGTCAGCTTTTTGCAAAGGTTTCTGGGATTTTCCTGCGAAGCTGCTTGCAGCGTCTGAGAGCTAGCGAACGAGCAAGCAAGAGATAGAGGGAGGAAGGAAGGGTGGGGTCGCGGGGGCACAGATAGCAAGACTTAGGGCTCGAGTGAGGAGCGGAGCAGGGCAGGGACTTAGAAGGCGGCGAGAACGCGAGGCGCGAGGGGCTGGGCACGAGCAACAGGGACCAAGAGCCGAGACCGGAGAGCCGGGAGTCGGGGAGGAAGCGCGGAGGGCGCGCTCTAGGGCTGGCTTCAGCCGAAGCTCGGAGAGCAGAGTGGCAGAGGTGGAGCGGAGCGAAAGGCTGGAGCTGTGTGCACCCAGGGAGGCAAGCGGGGCAGCCAGCGGAGAGGCTCTGGGAGCGGCCCTAGAAAAAGCCGGCTCTGGGGGCGTGGCCACAAGGAGCCAGAGCTGCCCCCGCCCGCTCTTCGCCTTGCTTCTCCCAGGCCGGGGGAGGGAAAGGGGAAGGGAGGAGGGGAAGAGAGGGAGCTGTAGGGAAGGGGGGTTGTGCAGGCGCTCGACGCCACTGCCTTGGCCTGCAGCTGAGCAGGACCGAGAAGGGGTCCTCCGCGCCCAGAATAGCCGATCCAGAGCCGAATAGCTGGGGTTCAGGGAGAAAGAAGAGAGAATGGAAAACGGCAAAACCAAGGGCACAAGGTAGTGCAGCACTCACCCAGAGACCACATACTCGTCCACCGGTGCCCTCGTCGTGCCATTTGAGATGCCAGGAAGGCGTAAGGTGGCTGAGCAAAGACCCTAGCCCTGATTTTCCCGGAAATGTCTGAAATTGTTTGGGGAGGACTCAAGAGGGAGGAGGACTGCCTGACTTTAGTGCTCTCCCCAAGCGTTTGAGTCCGGACTTGTCGAGACTCCCTTGCCCCCCGCTACCCTGACAAGCATTCAGGGACAGTGAGGTCCTGGGACCAGGTGATCCCTGTACGTGTTGGCCGTCTGCTTTGGGGAACATAGTAGAGAGGCAGGGAACAGTTGTCTACACAAAGTCCCAGTCCAAGAAGGGAACTGGTTCAAGACTGAAGTGGGGAAACAGGAGGGAAAGGAACCCTTAGTGTGGATGTTAGAGGCTTTTAGGGCCCGAGACTACATTTTCTTACGTGTGGGAATGGCGTTGACGACAGGTAGGAGGTTGTGCTTATACTTCGAAGATGCGTGCTGAAATGTAAAGGTGAAATGTCACGATGTCCGCAGTTTTCAAATGACGCAGCTACCGCATGCACACATTCTGAGTAGTGGGGGGAAGCAAATGTTGCAATATGTTACAGTTGTTACACGCAGTTCGGGGGCAGGGGTAAATGGACATTCCTTGTACTGTTCTTTAAAATTTCTTGTCTATTTCCTGTATATTTGCTAAATATCATAATAAAACTTGCACCTGAACGCTAAGGATATGAACGCGGCTGCTTCTCTCTCCCTGTCCCGGGTGGAACAAATCTGCAAGCAAGCAGGGCTCAAACTGTGTGGGTGCTGGACGGGAAGACCAATGGGTAGCGCTGACCTGCAGCGGCCACAGCCCTGGGCATGGAACCCAGGCCCGAAGTGGCTTGGGGGGTCTTCGAGGCAGGTAGGCAGCCAGGCGCACAACGCTGCCTAGCTAGCGCTGCCGACTGGACCTAGGAGGGGGCTGCCCTGGCGGCCCCCAGCCATCCCGGTCCGACTCTGACTTAGCTGGCTCAACAATGCCAGCTGCTTGTAGCATGGACGAACAAGTGGTGGGCCGCGGGGAGCTGAACGGCATGCCTGACGCCGCCACCGAGGCCAGTGTCCCCCACTCTCCCCGTGGGAGGTCGAGGCTGTCGTGGCTCGAGCCCTGCGCGCGGGGTGCTGTGGAACCGTGCGTAGGCTCTGGGGGGAGCGGGGAATTTAGGTGCCGAAAGTAGCCACACACACACACACACACACACACACACGTACGCGCGTGCGCGTGCACATACACATGAAATCAGTATATAAAAATAAAACCACGGATTTCCCCGTGTTCAGCGCTGGAGTTTCTTGAGATACTTAACTATCGCATGCATTTTACTGTAATGTTTCTGTAGATCTGATGCAAAATCTTAATTTCTTTGTAAAGGCGATCTCGCAGACCCAAGGCGTTGCAAGTGTTGCAGGGCCTTTTGCTGGCGTCTTCGCCTTTTTTTTAAAAAAAGACGTGGGTGGTGGGGGAGGGACGGTAGAGCCTTCCAGGGTCTGCAAAGCTATTTTTAAAATTTAACCGACAAGTTTACAGACCAAGAATTTGATTCAGGAAAAGTTTTAAAACTGCAGGAAAGGTTTTAAAGCTTGCACGGCTTCGCGGTGGGTGCTGAAAACTTATTCCTAAAAGACAATTTCCCTGTTAGTCTTCAAAACTCTTCGTGGACAGGGCTGAAAGTTTGCCGTGCTGTGAGACGTGACTGAACAAGCTTCTAAATCCTCGGATAGATTATTTATAAAGCTCCAGTGTCCTTGGGGTGAAAGACTTTTCTGAGGTTTTAAGGCTTGACTTCGTGAGTAAATTAGCTTGAGTTCATCTAACTGCATGTAAGCATTCATTTCCCTATCTGGATTTACAGAAGAGCAAAAGATTCCAGTACTGTAAGATAAAAGTCGAGTTTGTGGCACGTCCTCTAAAGAAAATTGCAACAGCTTTCTTTATTAAACTGTTTTTGCTACATCAGCAAATTAGAGAGCCAGTTGAATATTGATGAATTCTTTGAGGGTGAGTAATATGGCTACAGGCCGCAGAAAATGAGGGAGTGCAGGCTTAAGTATTTACTCAAGTGAACAATCTTCAAATATTTTTCAACTACGATGTCTCAAGGATTTATTTTAGAGTTTCTTCGGACTTCTGAAGAAAACTTTGATTCTGCGAATGACTCCTCATTTTAGTAAGACCTTTCCCAATTTGATAAAACTCTTGCTGGATTAAATTGCCCTAAAAACTACTTAGAAAGTCATTCTAGAACTGGCCACAGCTCAGCAGCAGGGTGTCAGGCAACTTCTCACAGGGCAGCAGGAAACCTGGAAAGGAAATGGACACCATTCATTGTTTTTTTTTTTTTTTTTGTCATTTCTGAAGTGCTGTTTCAAAGTGGGTATTTTTAGTAAAATAGCACATATTTTTTCATTATTTTTGCTCATGAAACATTCAAAAATTACCTCAATGAGAAGTAATTATAGTCAGTCAAGGGAGGAGAGTTTAGCAATAGCTTTGAAGGATCTGAAGGCTCAGCTGAGGAAAAAATAGCTTTAGATGATAATTAGCAAGGAAGTTATGTATAACAAGATATTTGGAATAATTTTTGGAAAGTGTTTTCTGAAAAGCGATTCTGAATGAATCTTTGCAAATAGATTCTAGGGAAAAGAGGTGAATTGAAGATTCTGCTTTCAATTTTAAAGCAAATTTTCAGAAATGAGCATTTTTATTTTAAATGGCCTTTTATGATTGTGTTTTTTCATGAAGACCTTGAGTTATGGAAACAAGACTTTCTTCATGTTGCAAATATCCAGAAGTCTTCAGAGAGATTAAATCAGAATAGAGTTAGAGATTTAACAGAAAGAAACAACTGGAAACACATTGTGAAGCTTCTACCATATTATTTGTAAAGGCTTTTTCCAGGGTTCATGAAAAGGCTAGTAGTGAGCAGTAATAGTATAATGCGTGCTATACTGTCAGATTCAACAGAAAAGATAGTCCCCCTTGGTAATTTTTATTTTACTTTATGCAATTAGTTTTGATAAAAATAATTCTTTGCAAAACTTGGGAATTTGGGAAAATTTTCAAGTCTTAACTTTTCCTACCCCCCAAGATCTCACCAGGAAAAAAGAATGAAATAGTAAATTTTTTCCTTTCTGCCAACAAGGACCTTAGTAAGTCCCTGATGCTGTTGCTTTTGATTTTAAGGTCTCTTTTTTTCTCCTCAGAGATGCAGAATTACTGTCTTCCATGTTGCTAGGATTTCTTCTGTAAATGCCACATGTTTTTCATGTTGGGTGTGTAGCATCACTGTCTTAATTATTTCTGGATTTTCACCCATTAAATCAAAGACTGTGTCAGATGACAGAAATGATCAGAACTTTGCGCAAAGCAAGGCCACAGTAAAAGGGTGTACGGTGGTTTCAGTCTCTACACTGTGCTGCCGGCCCTTCAGTGTCACGGTGTCATAAGCAAGCATGACTCATTGTCCTTTGCAGAGTGTAAACTGACAGAGCAGACTGTGATTACAGGGGCAAGGAGATGGAAACCCTATCTCCTGTGTACAAGAACAGGAGTTTAAGTGTAGCTCTAGGTTGGATTTGGTAATGTGCTTTTACCATATGCATTATGATAATCAGTTTCTACCTTTAATACTTCTAGCATTTTCCTTGAGCCTTGCCTAATTATGAAAAAGAAAGAAAAACCCCAGTATAAATCAATGTCAACATGTCAGATGTAGTCATGTTCAGCAGGCTGAATTACGTTTGTATAGTTCGTTGCTTCATTTATATCAAAACGTTTTTTTAAAGTCCCAAAGTGACCAGCACCAAGGAGGTCCTGTAACAAGCACAGAGCCTTGCCAAGTCTGAATGACATCACTTTTAGGATCATACTACATAAAGAGAAAATGCTCCTGGGGGCAAATAATATCTTGCTGGGTAGCAAGAGGAGGAGGAAACAGGAAACGGAAGGGTGCTAAGGGTGCTATCTTTGTTTAAAACCAAGATGTGATTTTCAAACCATGAAACACTTTGTTGAAATAGGGAAGGAGGAAAAGTCAATATGTATAACTGAAACGTTTACATTAGTTGTTAACACTGCACTATCCAGAACTCACTTGCAGCTCTCCTTCTTGTTCCCAAACATAACACTTTGCATTTTTAAAAATAAGACTTCATAGGTAGAGTTTCTTGGACTGGTAGAAAATTGTCATTTTTAAAAAAATCTCCTGTCTCTTAAAATAATTCTTAGGTTTAAAATCGGGTGGGATTTTACAATAGCTAATGACCAGAGCCGCCCCATCCATTGGCAAGAAATGAAGATGGAGATCTGGACTTAGTTTTCAAAGTTTACATTTGCCCTAAACTCAGGGCTCAGCAGCTTCTTTAGCTCAGAATTCCCAGGAATGCCTAGGCCACAGGCAGGGACTACTGAAAACAAGAGTGTTGTGGAGAGTGAGGGTAAGGGTGAGAGAGAGAAAAAAAGATAAAAGTATTAAAAGAAAACCAAGTCTTCCCTTCCATTTCTACTATCTGTCCCCCAGTCTAGATCTTCAACTTGCTACCACTAAGTCATCAAGGTGACCTTCTCAGGCTTCTTACTCACTTCCAACTGAGTTTTACCCCTTTCCCAGTGGTCTCTGAGTTCTGCTCTGTAAACACAATTCTGATCATATTACTCCTTGTCACAAAACTCACACAACTAAAAGCTGAACTCTTGCATATGGCTTTCAAGGCACTCTCCAGCCTGACTCTAATCTGCCCTCCAGTTGTACCCCCCAACCCTCCATCCACACTTTCTTTATGCCTCCATGTAGGAGATGTTTGTTCTTCCCTTTTTTTCACCCCCAGCCCAAATGCCACCTACTCCTCAAAGACTTCTCAGAAAACCTCAGAATTGGAATTAACTACTTCTGTCCTGTTCTGTCAGAGCACTCTCATACAGCTAGTTATTCTGAGACTGCTCCTAGCAGACAATAAGGTCCCAGAGGGTAGGGACATTTCTGTGGAATAACTTGTATAGGTTGGTATCTAATATGTTTCTGTCAAATAAATGCATATTCCAGAAGGGACAAAACAAAATAGGAGGAGTTAAAAGGTACTGTGTTGGTAGTAAAGACTATGACCAATATCTTCAACAGTTTCCTTAAGTGCCCCTCAGTGCCCTTGATGCCAAGATTATCTAACCCTGAACTGACAGGGTGGCTTAACAAGTCGGTTAGAGACCAACATTTGCAACAACATTCCCTGTAATAATATGGAATTAATTTACTTTCACATTAACTACTCAGTGCTATGAACCCTCTCCTGAAAAACTATCATCACCATTTTGTATATTTTAAGTATCAAGCCAGTCCTTGAAGGGAAGGTGGGATGGGGAAAACTGTGTTCAAAGCCCTGAGAAAAAGACAAGCTGAAAGGAGATAGAGCTAGCCAGACAAAGGCTATCTGTTCAGGAATTAGTTGGAGCTTGAGCTGGACAATAGGTTCCATCCAATCTAAGACAAGTAGGTTATGCGGAGGGGTGGAAGTAGGCAGAGGAGTTTTGACTTCAGTTGCAGAATGGTGTGGCAACTTTAAAGGTCCTTGAGAAGGGGCATGATGTAATGGAAAAAAATGTTTGCAAGAGATTCACTTGGCTTATATGGCAACTCTCTGAACTATAAGCTTTAGTAAACCTACTAAGATCTGAATAATTGGAATATCCTATTCTCCGTGCCACACAAGAGTGAGTTTTTTTACTAGGGTAGAGAAAGGATGGAAAAATACTACTTATTGTATGCTTACTGTGTGTCAGGCAATATGCTAGACTTTTTTTCAACAGCTATTCTCTCTTTCTCCTCTGCCTCTCCCTTACTCCTTCTGACTATCACACCGACACATGCACACACCAAAATAGCCTCCCCACTAGGGTGTGACTGGACTTTAAAGTTAATCAATTTCCTGTTCAATTACTCATACAAATATTTTAAAATACTAGTAAGTATCAGGCAAAAAATTCATTAAAAGAATCCAGAAAGTTAACATCATATGCTGATTTGATGGAATAGAGGACTGAAAATACATACCTGCACTGAGGCTAACTGTTTTTTGGGTGGTGGCAGGGCTTCAAACTGGAGAATGTTATTTTTCATGGGCAGCTTTAAAAATTGTCATTAAATATTTTCATGAAGTTAAAACAACATTGAAAGTAACTTGGAAAACTTAAATATTCCTTGTAGTTGCTATAATCCAAATATCACAACATATTTAGAGCTAAGGTTCATCTGAATATAAGCAGAAGAGTGTGATTTCTCCAACTTAGTGGAGCAAAAATTAAGCAGATGAAATATGAAATGAAAATGAGAATTAATTTGTAGTTAGGATCATTAAAGAGACAGATTTTTGCAGAGGTTACTTTATTTTGATTGCAGACTGTAAATTATTACAGGGAGTTGGTGTGGGAATGACACTGGGGCTTACTTTTGGGTCAATTTGTTCCTAACTTGACCCACCCTTGGTAGTGGGAAAGGCTGGGATTTTTCTAACCTCAAAAAAAAACTGTCTCCCTGCTGCTTCAGGATTTGTCTCTTCTCTCCCCAAACTGGCTTTCTTTTAGTACTTTGTCATGTAAATACAGCTTAGAAAACAGAGTAAATATTCTATGGGTATTACTTGAAAAATAAACTTTTCTTTTAAAGATGTGTGCAGACTTATAACACCAAAGAATTCTTGATAGAAAGAAAGAAATAGGTATTTAGTTAAAAGTGAAAACTTTTGAAGTAACTTTAAAAGGTGAATAATTTACATTAGCATGGTGTTTAAATAATAGGGTGTGTGTGACAAAGTTAAAATAATATTGAAAATGGGTTGGATAATTTAAATATTCCTCTTAGTAATTGCAGAATATAAGTGCTTTCAAGTGGCATATTTCTAGACAGCTGGTGGGGATTTTTTATGTTTCTTTACATTTGAAAACTGATATTAGCATTTACTTCCCTGGCTTAGAGCAATTCCCCCTTGCCTGTCAGAGAACATCTACAAATGAATGTTGACAAAGCTATGTAGGGAAGGACAAGCCTGCTACTTCACTTCCAGAAACCTGTTTAAGAACCCTCCTATGATCCCACCACCTGCTCAAACCCAGTTAGCCTTTCTCAGCCATTGCTGCTTAATAATTCTGTGAGTTACTTGGATTTCATACATTACCATTCAGGAATCTTACCAATGGCCAAGCTATATAGTTGTAGATTGGATAGGAACAAAGCAAAAAATGAAAGTATTAAATGGTGGGGAGCAATGTGTTAATATTCATATATAAATCAATAAGTAAAACTTCCTGGCTGTTTTCCTTAGAAGCTAGATAATAATGGCATATAAAATATACATAAAATGTATATGCATACACACAAGCACACATATATATAATGCACAGATTGTTCTATGTTCCCATCCCCTATCTGAATAACATTAGAATATTGTTACCTGATCACTACATTAGAGGACTGATGAGTTTATACTATCACTAATATGAGTCACATTAGAAACAACATTAGAACCTCCATTCAGTATCATCATTTATATTATTTGATTTAACTTTTATACTTTTTTTCCTTTGGCTTTGAGTGTTTGCATCAATATCCTCTTATAAAAAAATAAATGGAAGCTTCCTCTGGAATGCTTTTCACCAATCAGTCAGTCCTGTAACTTGCAGCTTGTAGGGCTTGTTTTCTCTGGAGAAGGAAAATAGAACTGACTGAGGCAAGTGTATGGCAATGACATCTCATGTATTTTTCCACCCAGTCTGTGCCCTACCATTAATTTTATTTACATAGATACATTGAGAAATGTTGTATTTGTAGGGTTGTCAGTATGATCAGATTGAAATTCCCCACTACAATGGTCCTCATCTCCCAGTATTCTCACCCTATGTAATTCTTTCCCCTTCTTTGTGTGCTGGACCTAGAAACTCACTTCTAACAAACAGATATAGCAGAAGTGATAAGATGTCATTTCTGAGATTCTGTTAGAAAAAGCCTGTGGCTTCTAACTTGGATTCCCTCTTCCCTTCCCTTCCCTTCCCTTCCCTTCCCTTCCCTTCCCTTCCCTTCCCTTCCCTTCCCTTCCCTTCCCTTC